>SSNP01000002.1:4200628-4218123 GCA_006937955.1 Pachypanchax playfairii | reverse complement strand
CCCAAACTTAATGATGTCACCAGAACATGAAGCTTCACTGTGGTCTTCTTTAGGTATCAAAGATTCAGGGTCTTTCACTAAACATGTTAGTTTTTCTTGTAACAGACATTGTCTTTCAGACTCTTTCAGTCTCCTAGTTTTAGAGCTTTTGTTCCAAAATAAAAGCCTTTTTTGAGCTGCAATGCTACAAATTCCAGGAATGTACTGTTAAAACTATAATGTGAACAGTAAACCTCTACTTTACTAGTCCTTTAGGGTTAACGTCAGCCCTTCTGTCTCCTCTTTTGATTGATGCTTTTAGGTGATGGGTCGACTCTTTCTTGAAAACTTTATTTGTATGTCATATATTTTCAGTTTAAGAGACTGGAGTCAACATTTTTTCCAGAGATTTTTCCTTTCTGATATTTATAATGTAATCTAAATCTTATCTACACTTCTAAAGAATTTAGTCACGGACATATCTAGACTGTCCTGGTCTTACCGGCACCACTCTCTTCTTATCTTTTTATTTGTCTTTTATGTTCTAGTGCTCACACATCAAAAGGTAAGTTCACTGCACTTCTAACTACTTCTGAACTCCATTTGTTGCTGTAGATTATAAAATAGGGCTTCAGCACAAGACAGTTTTTAAAGTATGTACAAAGACATATTTTAAATGTCTTAAAAATATCCATATTTTTTACTGTCTTACAAATTATTTAACCTGTTTTGAGTTGGACAACTGCCTCTCTTTCATAAACAAACACATTTTATAAACATACACATTTGAATCAAGCAGTCAATAAAAGATAGATAGATAGATAGATAGATAGATAGATAGATAGATAGATAGATAGATAGATAGATAGATAGATAGATAGATAGATAGATAGATAGATAGATAGATAGATAGATAGATAGATAGATAGATAGATAGATAGATAGATAGATAGATAGATAGATAGATAGACACACTATAATGTTCTCTGTTGATGACAGGGCTTATACACGTGGTTGTTTGTGTTATACTTTAATATGTTTGCTATGTGACGGCAGTTTCCTTTTCATTTTTAATTGGCTTCAGGTGAAACACAAACACAAAATGAGCCATAAAAAGACGAGGATTAAAAAACTTGGCTTGTCAGGTTTTTCTGGATGGAACTCACACATAATAGGTTCAGGCTTTGTGAATGATTTGTGATGACAAGCCAATAAAGATGCGCCTGATTAGAGCTACAGAAGGGAAGTGTGGGAACCTGCATGAAGTTTTCTGAACATATTTTTTATACCCAACAGCTATTACACCCACACAAAACCTTCCACTTAAACTAAATGTTCCAGGGGAGACTCAATGATGACTAATAGATTTTATGCGATTGAAACGAGAAAGGATTATCTTTTCGTTGCTGACTCATAAAAAAACACGAAAAGAAGAGAGACTCATCTGGGTTGGTATCTGTAAAACTGAGTCATAGGATTATGAGTTTAATGCTCACACTTGTAACTTCCTGGGGAATAAAAGGATTTCAAAAAGCAAATGAGGATGTAAAGTTGGCTGAAAGCTACAGAATCAGTCAGTCATATTCTGTACCCGCTTGTTCTTGTTTAGGGTCACAGGAGCTGGTGCTTATCTTGAGGCGTGGTTACACTTGGACAGGTCACCAGTCCATCACAGGGCCTAATATAGACAACAATTCACACATACACTTACTGCAAAGCAACAGTGCTATCCGCTGCACCACTGTGCAGCCAGCCATAATTATACAAGTTCCTCTGGGAGCCCCAAAGGGGTCACATATTAAAAATATGTAAGTGATATTTTTTTCTCACATTAACATTCATTTTATCATGAACCATTAGTAAAAAATATATTCTGAAAACAATTAAGCTGCTTATAGAACACTGACGTCATGAAGTGTTTTTTCTACGCTGCAGTTTAAATTCCTCAGGGAAGTGTTTGACCTTGGTGAGATAGTGAATCCCTGAGCGCAAATACTAAACCAGTTTAAACATTAATCTAATGTCTAATCTGCCATATACTAGTTTTCATTTGGACTTTTTATTTAAAATGAACACAAATCATGTCCTAAGAGTAATAAACAAGACATATAAAACACATTTCCAGAAATATTCCAAAAATATCAGTCATGTTTTCCATTGCGGAGTTTGGCTGCACATTTTCTTGAAGTTCGCTTGTGCAACAAGTTTGTTGCGGCTTTACTCGGTGTGTTTGAGATAAATATTGGAGTTCGCTCATAATCCAGTTATTACCGAAAAGCGGCAGAGGCGTAACTTTCAGCAAACCAGGAACTCATGAAGGAACATCATGAGGTGAGTGAACGCTGCACAACGTGCATGTTTAATGAAACAGCTGTAAACGCAATAAACAGACTATTACTCTGCAGAATTTGTTTATATTAGGAGATGCGGCTAAATGCGTTTCCGTGATGTCGTCGTGATTAATCCGGGACTTTATTCATTGGCTGTTTGCAGATTTTACATATCAGTCTTTCCAAGTTTAAAAAAGGTGACGAATGAACATCCGATTATTAAAGTTATATATGTTTTAAATCGCTGTTATTCTTCTGTTCAGGTCTGCCATGCTGGCGCCTTTCCTTCTCTCCCTGTCCCTCTTAGCAGGAAGTGATGTCACAGGGGAGGTGTCAAACAAAAAGCCCAATTTTGTTCTCATGATGGTGGATGATCTTGGGATTGGTGACATAGGTTGTTATGGCAACGACACCATCAGGCAGGTCATATGCAGGAATTGTGGTCATGTGGTTGGAAAAAGTTTTAGAAATCTTTTCATTGAGGCTTATTTAAGATCAAAACAAAGAACTTGTCTGTTTTTCTTTGTATTTATTTTTGTAGGACTCCTAACATAGACAGACTGGCCTCAGAGGGGGTGAAGCTGACCCAGCACGTCGCTGCGGCTCCTCTTTGCACCCCGAGCCGGGCTGCGTTCATGACAGGCCGATATCCACTTCGCTCAGGTAACAGACGTCACTGTCAGGATCCTCCTTGGCTTCATATCTGTATATAATTCATCTTAACACCTCTTGTTCCAGGCCTCCCGTCACTCTGATCATTTTATTTGATCACCTGTATGTGTCTGTTTAATGATTAGGGATGGTGAGCACGGGGCGTGTCCAGGTACTGCTGTTTCTCGGCGGTTCAGGGGGTCTTCCACCCACAGAGACGACCTTTGCTAAGAGGCTGCAGCAGCAAGGATACACCACTGGTATTGTAGGTGAGATATGATCAAGTGTCGGTCCATCTGTGTTTAGCGTTCCTTGTTTTGCTCATGTAAGTTGGCTGACAGTGAATAAACTTCTGGTTTTGAACCCAGTGATTTTACATGTGGAACTCATTATCTCATAGTGATACACGTGAGTTCATGAGAGCTCATGACTTTAATTTTCTAGTAACATTTTATTTCTGTTTTTGTTCTTGGTGTGACTGCAGGTAAATGGCACTTGGGTGTAAACTGTAAATACAGAGGAGATCACTGTCATCACCCGAACCAGCACGGCTTCAGCTTCTTCTACGGTCTGCCATTTACACTGTTCAATGACTGTGTGCCTGAAGAAGGCAGCGACGTGCTGGTGGATCTACAACATTCACTCCTGCAGCTCACCTTGTTGCTCGGAACTGGACTTTTCACAATGGTTAGTGTCGGTGTAAAGGTGTGTTCTTTTGTTTTTTACAGACTTAATCTGAGCAGATACATTTGGAAAACAGGCAGTAACTCCTCAGCAACACAAGTAATGCGTAATCAATTAGAAAAGTGCTGAAGGGTTCGAAAGAAGATTAAAAGCAGGGGGTTGCAGTTGTGAAACTCACAGTTACACCAGTTTGGAACTTGCCTTGAGGGAAAGCACAACGTTGAAACTGGTTTTCAGGGAAAACTTGGCGAACTGAAGTGCCTGTGGGACAAATGGAAACCAGCTGCTCCACAGGTCGAGAAAACCAGCAAACCTGAAAACAAAACATAGTTCTATAAAAGTGAGAACAAGAGCAAGAATCATGACTAGTTAAACTGCTTTCTGTCAATAATAAAACAGAACGCTATTATCAGAGCTAGATATCAATGTTGCGCAAAACTGCATGTGTGAACACAGACCAGAATGAAGCAATATCTTCAGACAGTAGAATAGATTTGGTTTTTAACATGAAGTAAAGCCTTTATAACTCTTCTAACTTAGTAGAGTTGTACATAAAATGAGGTCAGTTTATTCTGAAAGCTTTATTGTGTTGATTTGTTTGCACTCTCAGGTGTGTGTCCGTGTTCTTGGCCTCCTTGAAGTCAGCCTGTGGCTCCTGCTGTTGCTTTTCCTTCTGAGTGTAGCAGCAGCAGCTGTGTGGTTTGTACCTTTTAAGTTCCTGCGAAGCTGGAACTGCATCATCATGAGGAACCAAGATGTGATCGAACAACCAATGACCGTGGAGACTCTGCCCCAGAGACTCCTGGGAGAAGCACAACAGTTTATAAAGAGGTAAGATTGTTGGGGCAGAATCACTCGTTAGGTAGTTAATTTATTTGTTCTTCTGTTTGTTTGTTTAAAAGTAACAATTATTGCAATAAAAGGCCAATTTCAATATTTTTACTTTTACTTCCAAACCCAACACCTAGAAAATTCTGTAAAAATGACAGGAAACTGTGAATCTGGGTTCCCCTATATTATAATGTTTGATCTAGGTAGCAGCAATATTCTGAAATTAATACAGACAGACTGAATTTATAGGGCTTATAAAATATATTTGATGCTGTATGTAACAAATAAAGTTACAGGTATGGAACAAACACCACCGTGTGGTTAGGAGGTAAATCCACAAGCAAAATAAATATTGTTTCCAGTGAATAACTGTTGAATTAATGATGATATTACAGTAATTAGTAAGGGATGTTTTCATGATCAAGGAATTCAGAAATGTTGATAAGATAAATGAGTTTTAGGTATAAATCCCATGATGGGGTAACTGAGCTGTTACATGGAGGAGTTGAGTGTTTCAAAGTTCATTTATTTACTGGTTCGTCTGTTTGTCAGTAAGATAACTTAAAATGTTATGAACATATATGGATTATATTAAGTCCAGAATAGATTGAGGAATGGCTTATAGATCAAATAATTAGATTTCGGGTGTGATCTGGATCTGTCAATCCAGGAATTTGTTTTTAAGATTTGTTATTGTTGTGAGATAAGAATATTGCAGAAATGAGTTGCTCGGCACTGACCATGTGCTTTCTGGTTTTATTTGTGACACATGGACATCATTTACTTCTGCTGCCAGATGGCATCTCATACTCAGCACTGGCTTGCTTTGGGGACCGGGCCTCGGTCCTGGGTGTTTCCTGATCTCCTGATTGGCAGTGTGATAGTAAGAATACAGGACTGAAAATAAATCCCAGATGGTTGCCTCCCCCAACCATCCTGCTCTCTAAAGGTTTTAACTATTTATTTGGGTAAAATTCCCTTTTATAATGGGACAATCAATTAAAGCGAAGCATGAACATGTCACATGACATTTATACCTTTGCATCGACATCAGTTCTGATAATAAATAAAATAATTATAATAAAATAATAAATAATAAAATAATTATAATAATATAATACAAATGTTCTGCAATTTGTCGTTAAATCAACCCAATAAATACATAAATACACCCACAGAGTTCACAGAAAAAAAATAGATAAGAAGAATTCCATCTTTTGCAGGTCTTGTTTTCTTATACAAATATAAATGAAGCTTTATTTATTTATTGAAATCGATTTGAGTTTTTTTTTTCAAGATTTTTCTGTAATATCTTAAAATATTATACATATTTCTGTCTTTTGTTATTTCTTTACATTCTATCAATGGTTTTAGATGATTTATACATTCTAATGTATTTGACATTTATGTTTTACAGGTGCTACTTTAAAAATAGAATGATTTATTGACCAGTCTGTACATCTAATAATAAGAATAGGATTAAGAATAAATATTTCACTGCTTCTCTGTACTTTTTGTGGTTGCGGCTTTTCGTTTCCTCTTTCTCACCTTCACCTGTTGGTTTTATTCATAACAACATTGTTTAACCCACAAATGGTTTTGAAGTTAGATAAAAATAATAAACAAGTGGAAGCGTTATTTGTCATTGGCACCCTTTATGTTTGCGAAACAGAATGTCACATCTAATTTATGACTCAACAACTCAGTGAGTGATATTTGAAAGGACAGCTGAGAAGGTGTGACTCATGTCTGTCTCTTTAGGAATGCTCATCACCCTTTCCTGCTCTTCTTCTCTTTGGCTCACATCCACACGCCACTGTTCAAGACTCCGGCATTCGCTGGCAAGAGTCGCCATGGTCGCTATGGTGACAACCTGGAAGAAGTGGATTGGATCACTGGTTAGTGGAGGGAGTGAAAAGAAATTAAGTTCGATTGAGCATTTTCCTATTTTTAGCTTGTGTTTTTTTCAGTTTTTTAAATTTCTCCTTTATATTTTGTCTGAAATGGAAATTTAAATGAAATAAAGATTAAGAAATACTCTGTATTTTCCAGGTAAAGTAACAGAGATGGTGGATTCACTCGGCCTTGCCAACAACACACTTATGTATTTCACATCCGATCATGGTGGACATTTAGAGGATTCTGACTCTCTAATTGGTCAGAAAGGAGGCTGGAATGGTATATATAAAGGTAAATAACAGTTTAGTTAAGTTATTACTGTTAAGAGACACTCCTGAAGATATTTATGTTATTTCTTTTGTCTCCTCTCAAGGTGGAAAGGCCATGGCGGGGTGGGAAGGGGGGATCAGAGTACCAGGGATTTTCCGCTGGCCTGGCAGACTGGCCGCAGGACGAGTGGTGGATGAACCCACCAGCCTCATGGATCTTTACCCCACGCTGAAGTATTTAGCCAAGGACACTCAACCAGACAGGTACAAAGTGACTTCGCTTTCTCCTGAGTCTGAAAATCAATAAATAATTTAGTTGTTTAACATTTAAGTGAAAAAACATGGTGGAATCTTGTCTCATAGATTATTAATTCTTTTACACTTACAATAAAACCCAGTAGTTTACATGAAAAATATTATTTCAGCTCTGGATCTGGGAAATGTTGAATTATAAATATCTATAAAACAGTTTGGCAGTCAAACATTTAGTCACTTGAACCTTGTTAGAATTTATAGGAATCTAAAACTTAGTTTTTTAATCCAGTTTCAGTCTCATAAAAATTATTAACTCTCTCATGGAGACTTAACATTTAAACTTGTAAAAGTTATTTTAAACATCTTTCATCTATATTCTTTACTTTTATGATTGTGTTTTTGACTAAAGGAATGTTGAGATTAACATCTGGAAACGGTAATTACAGATAATATTGTAATTATATTACATTTTTAAAGGTTCTATTTATTCCTTTCTCTCAGACATTTAGACGGTTTTAACTTGATGCCACTGTTGGAGGGAAAAGCCGCTCGATCAGAACATGAATTCATGTTCCACTATTGTGGCATCTACTTGAATGCAGTTCGCTGGCATCCACCTAATAGTAAGTTTTCTCTCTCACCCACACATAAGTACACACAGATGTGTTCGGTTGTAAAACAAGTAAGTATTTCTTACTTTAACAGGGGGGGATCTGCTGTTGTCGGGATTTGTAGATGTATTTTTTTTAAGAACCTAAAATGTGGAAAAAGTAGGCGGCAGTTGCTTCAAATACACAAAAACCTTTAATAACGTGGCTGGAAAGAGAGTGAGATTACACATAAACACAGAGAGACGCAAGTATCTGTAGGATCTGTGATAACTGAGAGGAAAGTGGGAGTATAAGTACTGGGACAGGTGATTACTGAATGACTAACAGGTGGTTTAACAAGCTGATTAGAAACAGGTGGGATGGGCGGAGCAACTTGGGAGCTGAGGGAAACATTGAACCCTATCACAAAGAGAGAAAATACAGCAAACTTAAAAACACTCAGAACAGAAATAGTGATCTAGAAAAGCCTGAGAATAAAAAAAATAAATTCAGATTAGAACGTCAAATCAAAACTCTTATAAATCAAATAACAATAAACAAATAACAAAAAATAAACACAAACCAAACATCATGACAGTTTGGACTTGAAGGAAAAGCAGATAAGGGTTGCCAGTTGAAATCCAGCTTCCCTCACCACGTCGTTCCATCTGGGACTTCCTTTAAAAATAAGTTCATCTCAGTGGAACCTTCTTTATAAAACAAACTTTTATTATTTTTATGAAACAGATCTTGGCCCAGCTCTAATGTACATTTGTTTTCTTTGTTAGTGGAAAAAATAAGACACATGACCTTTAAACTATATTTGGTTAATCCGTCCTTAAGTTTGCTAACCTAGTTTCTAAAAAAATAACATTTGTTGTTACTTATATTGCAACAGTTTGGGTTTGGACAGTTAAATCAGACAGATTTTTAAATTCTGTAACTCCAGAAAACATGAAAACAAAAACCTCCAAACAAGTTTTGACAAAGATTTACTAATGTGCAAAAGAGCAGGTTTATCATTGATACTTTCAGGATTTATTGTTGTAGATATAAATAAATGGAAATACTTTTTCCATCCATGATGCACTGAAAGTTCTGATTCATATGTCTGATTTGGAAACATTCCTCTTCATGTTCACTGTTGTGTGTTTCTGTCCAGGTGACTCCATCTTCAAGGTGCACTTCTTCACTCCTAACTTTTATCCTCCGGGAGCTGGTGGATGCTACAAGACCAAAGTCTGCCTGTGCCACGGAGAACATGTGACCCACCACAACCCACCGCTGGTGTTTGACCTTTACCACGACCCTTCAGAGTCCCGCCCTCTAACTCCTGATGCAGAGCCTCGATATGCTGAAATCCTTGAGCAGACTGATAGAGCTGTAAAGAGACATAAACATGCTCTCAGACAGGAAGAGACGCCTGATGAGACTCATCCGTTAGATACAAGCAGAGTTCAAAATCAAATGACTTGGGAAAAGATTTTGTGGAGACCCTGGCTGCAGCCCTGCTGTGGGATGTTTCCTTTCTGCGGGTGCAAAGAAAACGAAACACATTTTTAAAGTTTAGTTTTTAGTAAAAAAAATATATCTTTGATAAAAGAAAATATTTTAATTCTAGAGAAATAGTTTTGATCAACTAGTTTTTATTTCTTTGTTTTTGAAGTCTGGTTTTTTTTTTGTTGTTGTTTACTTTTTGCAGATCCTGGTGCTGTTTTTGGGGAGTTTGAACCTTCCGTTGTTTGTTAGAATC
Source organism: Pachypanchax playfairii (assembly GCA_006937955.1). NCBI lineage: Eukaryota > Metazoa > Chordata > Actinopteri > Cyprinodontiformes > Aplocheilidae > Pachypanchax > Pachypanchax playfairii. The sequence continues at coordinate 4,208,882 of SSNP01000002.1, read as the reverse complement.
TTAAAAATCAAAAGTTAAAATTGTGTATGATCTGTTTTTGTTGTTTGAAAATATTCTGATTAATAATTTAGTAATTTCTTTTAAAACTGTTGATATTTACAGTAGCATAAAGTTATAAATTTAACATAAATTTTAGGGATTAAAAATTGAAATTTTAAATTGTCAATCAGAACTGATTCATTGTGTCACTTCATAAATACATCTAACAAAGTAAAAGTATGTTTTTGGACTTCTCAGAGAGTATTTTTGAAATTCCAAAAACATTGAAATATGTTGTTTACATTTTTATGAATTCATTTATTTCTAATTGGTTGAAGTTCTTTCAGTGAGTCTTTTTTTGAAAAGATCTCAAAACTTTGTACAATTGTCCTTTTTAAGGTTTTTATTTTCCACGGCAGCTGAAAGACGGGCAGATGTTCAGGTCTCTACAGGTCTATTTCATCTCAGATATTTTGACTTGCAGCCATATCTGATGTCATCGCATCGAGGGATGCAGAAAATTGAGTCTGTTTTTGTAGTTTTCACATCAATCCCTTCTTTAGTCTTATGATGCCGCCATCTTGTTCGACTGTACTGACAATGTGATGCTGATCACGTGTTGCTTTTTTTCCCTCATTGAAGGAATATGATGTTGTGATCAAATTGTGTTTTTTGTCTCATCAACTAAAATTATTTGGTCTCTGGTTTTAAAGTTTTTGACTGATGTTTGTACACATGATCTGTTGACTCTGTTGTTTATGCTCAATGTAACTGAATGAAGAAAGACTCACATTTAAGGATATTCAATAAATATAAACATGATTAACTGAATGGACTTAAGTATATATATATATATATATATATATATATATATATATATATATATACAGTATATATTTATATTTTTTTTTCTAATATATCCTGCACATTTCATACAATAAGGAAGGATCATTAGTATTTATTTTATAAAAGTTTTATTTGTGATTTTGCCCCCCTTTATTTTCTGGACTTATAATAATTTTGCACATTTGTTTAAATCACATCTAGTGAAGTTATAGGAATAAAAAAATAGCTTTTATTTTGTTTAAAGTATCTAGTTTCATGTCTGCTGCACCTCAGAACTGAGGGAAGATTTCACAAGAAGGTAGTTAAGGCTTTGCACCATTAGGGGGCAAAGTTAGACTGTGATTAAGAGGATGGAGAACTTTACTGTAGGTAAAAATAAACTATTGTCTCCGATAGAAGTATTGATAACATTATCTTTATAATGCATATTTTTATAGCAAAACAACACTTATGGAGTGTAAATCGAAAAGATATAAGATCACAATTAGCCACCGCTGTGTTGTAGAGCTAATTTTAATTCATGACTTGGTCTTTGGGATCTTTTTTCTTCACACTTTATCCTCAGAAATGCTGACCTTTGACTTCATGCCTCCCCTTTTTTTTCTGCGGTGTAATTTTGATTGCATGTTAATACGTTTGGTCTTTTCACCTTCACACCTTCATGAACACCAAGTGCAGCAAGTCTGCTGCTGTACTGGGCTGTTAGATTAAACTAACTAGTGCTGAATAGACTGACCTACTTTGACATGTTTTAATAATAAAAGCCCATGAAAGACTGTGTGAACTCCTCCATCATCAGTGTCATCACCATTCATTATCACGCTCATCAACACTGTTTCCCTCCAGCAATGGCTGCCTGTCAAAACATCAAAGTTAACAACAGCAGCATCATATTATTTTTTTTTTCCTTTTTTTTTGTCTGTTTCCTCTTTATCCACCCAAACTCTTTCTTCATCTCCTCCTACCTTCCACCCTCCACTTCTTCTTCTCTTCCTCCCCCTCCTCCTAAAATTGCTCGTGTTTTGTGAGGAGACAAATTTCATCATCATCACTGTAATCGTCACCATCACAGTCATAGTATTTACTTCTTTCCCTCCAGCAGATTCTCGTACATCAAACACTCTGCAAGTTCATTACAATGGCCACTCCATTATGTCCCCAACAGTACATCATGCAGTCAACCATACATAACGACATTTGGCTGTACATCAGAGTTAATGATGGCTGGTGGGATTGAATGTTTCTGGCTGTACATCATGTCACACCAAAGGGTTACCCTGCACACACACACACACAAACATGAGTGTGCACAGGCCAAAATGCTCACTCGTTCATCAACAAACATGCACACAGTATATCATTTTGTTTTGAACAGATCAGTGGTTTTCTGTAAAGGTCAGTGTTTCATAGGGGGCCATAAAACATGTTTAGAACCCTCTGTTTGACGTTCATAAACACACATACAGTTCAAAAAGAGAAGACTGTGACATGGCAGCGTCTGGAAATCACTTACCTGCACCTCAAACAGTAAAATGTGTCAGAATGTTGCTGTGCTGTTTTCGTTTGAATTGCAAGCAGCTTGAGCTGATATCCTAAAAATCCATTGCACAAGTTTGTTGTGTCAATTTCAGCAGATTTGTCAAATGCAACTTTTGTCCTTTTGTCTTGTCTGTTTTCTATTTGCTCCGTTCACAGAAAAAAAATGTCTTCGTCACCAGCCGTGCACCGCAAAGGTAAACTGAAAATATAAAGGTTGATGAGGGAGGGAAGAATGTAAATTGACTTCTTATGAATTTTCTTGTGTACAGCTGGAACTTATTGAGAACAGTTTGCTTTAGACACATAACTGAAGCTGTCTGGTGAGGACAGCGTCATTAAAAAACATCACATTTATACAAAATAATGTAATCAGTGTTTTTACTTCTTAATTGCTGAGGATATTATTTAATGAATACTCAAGGGATTTAGTGAAAAATTATTTTCACAGGAAAATTAGGAGATTTCTCACAGTTTAAAAATTTCAACAAAATTAATTTTGTTTTTTAATCTAAGCATTTAAACTTTTGAGCTTCTAATGCCGACATTAAATCCGAGGGAATATCTGTAAAACACAGCATGGCCATTCATTCAATCATTTGCACCAAACCCAAAATTCTAAAAGGCTTCTAAAAGATAAGTAAAAAAGTAAAACAAGACAACAATAGAAAGTGTCAAAATCCCGAAAAACAGCGACATTAAGACATATTTTTACCTGCTTCAGCTGTGAGGAGACTCATGACCTTTGATAATCGTTCAAATGCCCGTGACCATAAATCACAGAAATTCTAAAAAGCTGTACGTTGAAAAGCACATGCTTTAATAGAAAAGAAAGAGATAAATCAGTTTCCTTATAATACACTTCAGTATTAAATTTAGGATTTCAGACAAGCTGGCCAACTGATCTAACAAGAAAACTAATTCTGCTGCAACTATTAGCATTTATTTGTTTCCCAGCTAATTTATCTTTGAAATACGAAACAATTTGCAGATTTCTGAGGCTATTTGGCAGCAGTCTGCTCTGTTCTGTTTTGTTCCGATAAGGTTTCATCTACAACAATAGACTGCTGCAGCAAAGCAGCAATTACCCATCATTACAGCACCATTACAGCACCATTACATTAAACACAGAGGGGGAAAAAAAAACACACAAACTGTAAGACAGAAACAACGAGGTCTATATTTAATTATCTATGAATTAATGAACAAGGCATTAAAGGACATGACAGAAAAGTTTCACATGATATAAGAGCAGATTGGTTCTGGGTATTCATGCAGTATATGTGTCTTGATGGGTAACGATGCAGGATATTATATAAGGTAAAATATTTGCATGCATAGCTGTATTTATGACATTTATTAATAGGGCGGCTCAAACGCAGCACAGGCAGACTGGTGTGTATGTGCATGTTATTCATTTTGTGTGTGTGTGTGTTTTTTCAGCTGTGCTACTGAACTGTCACCATGCGAGATAAGCTCCAGGGAATGAAATAATTTCTCTGGTGGGAACATCCACTGTACACATACACAAACTGTGACTCCGAGTCCTTCTCGAGCTTTTCATTTTGGCACTCTGCTCTTGTATTTTAATGCCAATCAAACTCTGATCTTTAGAAATACTGAAGTGAAGTGGGGCTTCAATAGACTGCACAAGGCTTTTTATGTACATGTGTGTATGGTATGGTGTATGTGGTTTACAGAAGTGTAATCTTGTTTACCATATGGTCAAAATTACCTTCCACAGACGGCTCCAGGCTGGAAACGGGGCACAATCAAACACACCCTAGATGCACAGATTGTCTGACTAATGTACACATTCTGCAACTGCAAGTGGTAAATGTATGCAATCATAATTACAGCTGCAAAGTCGCTCTCAATTAGAAATCCAGTGAAGGTTTAATTTTCAGCCTTACTTTGATGACAGTGTTTCAGGAGGTGGGGTGTGATGGGAAGCAGATAGCAAAAAGTATTATAGGACATTTGTAGTTCATTACACGCACGCATACACGCGCTCACTGCCCTACAACTCTTCCTGTCTTTAGGCCTCTCAAACTGACAAACCTTGGCTCTGAAGCTTTCATCTGTTTTTCAGCTCAGCACTTTAGAGTAACAGCTCTGTGGCTTTTTCTTGCCGAGACACACTTTGACTTCGGGGCAAAGGAAGGAAGAAAAAACAAAAATCTCCAGCAAAATGTTAAACTACTCCTAGTTTGTTAGACCTCTCAGAGCACTGTGTATAATTTAGGCCAATTACAGGTTTTTCAAAGTGTGACTTTTTCCCACATCTGACACCTAAACTTACAAACTCACATAAAATCACACACAGGAAGCATCTGTGTAATTCAGCTGTGGATGCAGACGTCACAGAGATGTCAATCAGGTTTGAGAGGAAAATGGGAATATGGGCTGCATATGTTCACTCACCGTGAATAAAAACTGTTTTCACTGTTTGAATATTTTTGTGTTAAACTAGTTCAACCTTATAAAAAATTCACTCAGATAATAAACATGTCTGAAGAAGAAATTATCCTGTTGTGATCTGTGTTTTCTGGCTTTTATGTTGAGTTTGTGTTGGTTTCCTGTCCATGATTTTTCAGGTTTAGTTTTGTTTTTGGACTCCATCTTCATTTTGATTTTTGCAGGTTTTGCAAGATCGTCTTGGTTTTGTTTCACTCACCAGTTTGTTTCTTGGTTGAGTTTTCCGATGCACACCTTCATTCTGTTAGTTATTATCTCCCTCAGAGCGTACATGACAGCTGCCGTCTCTTCCTTTTAACCTTGTTTTATCCTTCCTTGTTCCGGTGTCCGGATTTTTATGACTTAGCATCATCAATACTTGTCTGCCTGCTCGCCTGCCATAATCAAGACCCATTTTCAACTATATGCACAGAACGTGTTGAAACAAAGTCTGATTACAAGGAAATACCCATCAACAACCCGTGCTTGGTTGGAATGTGTTGTTCACAAACAAACTGGCTTTATGTTCCAGTTTGTGTCAGTGAGGAATGAAACTGAGCTCCCATCGGAGGCCTTTCTGCATGAAGTTTTCATTTTCTTCACAAGCATGTGCAGTTTTCAGGGACTCCAGGCTCCTTCTAAGGACCAATAACATGAAAGCATTTGGAAACTAAAGGAAACCGGTTCTGAATTGGTTAAGAGACTAAAGAAACTGCTTTTTTTGCGAGCTCAGCTAAATATTCCAGGTCCTAAAAAGGACACTGAATTCCCACCACCGCAGTCCGAGGAGCCATTTGGGAACCATAGGAGGTTTTTGTTGAGCTAAAAAGAACCCAAATTTCCATCAGTACAAAAATTACTCATTTATTTTTCACCCTCACAAATGGAAACGTTTCTCATATACAGGCCTAAAAAAGCAAGATAACACTTTTTAAATAATACGTAAATACAACTAAAATCTGTTTAAACATTCATCTCTTATATATCTCTCCAGATATTCCCACTCTAACTCATCATGACGGGGTCTGGGCTGGCGAGGAACAGAGGTAACAGAGGGCAGCCAATGAATAATGGAAAAAAATGCATCAATGGTCAGTGATGGAGGGATGGCTGGGATGAATGACAAGAAGGGGAATATAGCGAAAGGAGAAGTGCTCCGAGTGTGACCAACAAGACTCAGACTGGCTGAGGACAAATTGAATAAAAACATTATTTTTTTTCATACTCGCAAAAGTTACCAGAGAAAGCAGGAGAAGAAAAAGAGAGGAGGCTAAATTGGAGGATGACAACAGCTCCTGTCATATGAGTCAGTGATTTACAAAGAAATGAACATGTAATAGAAGAGAAGCGCTGTAATGATTAGCTGAATAAAATCAGAAGTGAGACATTGAAAATGGGGAAGAGAGAGAGAAAATAATTGTAAGACCTTCACGAAAAACCTTCAGGTCTCACTTCAGGCGTGTTGGATAGAAAGCTAGATTAATTACCGCAGAAGAAGAAGGAGAAGAAGAAGAAGGGAGGTTGAGGCTTTATTTTTCCAGAAGCGTAGAGGTACACTCTGAGAAACATGCTCAAAGGGAGAAGCACAAAGAGATGCATGAAGTGAAAATGAGGACAGAGAGAGAGAAACAAAAAGGATTCACATTTCAACAATATGGAGAGCTCTGTTCCAGATACCTGTGTTACTATAAAACCCACATCTAGTGCTCTGGATCATCAGTTATACTGCTTTCAAATGGTTTCTCCTGAGAACATCAGTATTGATTTTATTTAATATAACACATAAAGCGGCTCATGCTAGACTCCTAAACTTCAGATCCAATAAGACACAGAAGCAGAAATCCTGCTATTTTACAGATATATTGAAAATGTGCAACTGTTTTATGACACAAATGATTTTTAAGGTCTCAAGCCTGTGTGCTTTGGTGTGGAGCGTAAACTGTTTGTATCACCGCACTTGTGATTTAGCCTGATCAAATGGTGAAACTTGATTTGTAACCAGATTAAATTTCTACTTGTGCGACTGATTTTTGACTTTCAAAATAGTGGGAGGTTTGGTGGGAGCCCCCTTTTGTTTAATCCAGGCAAAATACATCTTTTATTCTGCACATACAACTCAAGTTTTCACAAACCACAAAGTTTTTTTTGTTTTTTTTAATTTGAATCATTCCTGGAATTTGCTGCTTAACCCAAAAAATGTTATTTCAAAATAAAGCAATGTTATTTGGGAAGGGTGTCAACATGAGTGTGCACACTAACACCACTAAACCCCATTTGTTTCCAGAATATCTCACAAGTTAAAATGACAAATAAGGTGTTTTAGAAGATGCTATTTAAGTGTTTTTCTAGTGTAAATATATATATACATATATATATATATATATATATATATATATATATATATATATATATATTTACACTAGAAAAACACTTTATATATATATATATATATAGTTTATATATAGTTTATTTATTTATTTTTTGTCCAGCAGCAAATAAAATGAAGAAAACCTTCTTTCGGGAGATGAATCAATGAAAGTTACAACAAAATTCAAAACAAACTTTTAAAATGATTGTTGATCCACCAAATGTAACCATTAAAAAACAAATTCACCGTGTAATGTTACTTGTGGTAATCATTGAAAACAGCCCCATGTGAGTTTAGGTGAACAAAGACAGAGTTATTAAAAGCAAGACTACATCATCTGATTATATCAGCAGAGGTAAAATAGAAAGAAGTTTATTGGTTGGGGTTGAAAAAACAACAATATTATGCTACTTTAAAAAAGAAAAATCATCAACAATTATATTTAGGGGAAAAATATTTCCCTAAACAACTTAAAGCCAAAATGAAAGGGTTTTGTTACTTGCTACATGCTTGTAATTAGACATTTAAGACACACGTACATGCTACTTTATTGTGCAGTGCAAACTGTGGCTCTCTGGGTGAAACAGAGAGACGAGATGGCTCTGTGTCATCTTAAAGGAAAAAGACAGATGCCATTTCATACTGAACGAATCAGAAGAAGAGGCAGCTTTTCTGAGAGATGGCTGAAGAGCAATCAAAGTATTTGTCATTACTCGAGAGGTTAGATGAGGAGAGTGAGATGAACCAAGGGATCGGCGAAAGAGAGACAGAGCGAAAGAGTGAGGAGAAGGAACGTGGAGACAAGATTGAGAGGGGTTCAGAGGGCATAATAATGACAAAATGACAAGAGGATGATGGAGGCATGGGTCATGTTTACCCACAGGAGGAGGAGGCTGAGAGCAATGGTGGAGCGTTTGCAGGCAGCAAAGCGACAGCAGACTGAAGGGCCATTCTGTTTGCAGGGAGAAGGAGAGACTGTTGAGAGGAGAGACATGAGGAAAGACAGCACAGGATGGAGACAGGCTCTGCAAAAAGTAGGGCTGATGAAGTCGAGGAATGATGAAAGCC
>SSNP01000002.1:4130864-4197357 GCA_006937955.1 Pachypanchax playfairii | reverse complement strand
AGAAAATGGAAGACATACAAGACCACTGATAATCTCCCTCGATCTGGGGCTCCACGCAAGATCTCACCCCGTGGGGTCAAAATGATCACAAGAACGGTGAGCAAAAATCCCAGAACCACACGGAGGGACCTAGTGAATGACCTGCAGAGAGCTGGGACCAAAGTAACAAAGGCTACCATCAGTAACACACTACGCCGCCAGGGACTCAAATCCTGCAGTGCCAGACGTGTCCCCCTGCTGAAGCCAGGACACGTCCAGGCCCGTCTGCGGTTTGCTAGAGAGCGTTTGGATGATCCAGAAGAGGATTGGGAGAACATCATATGGTCAGATGAAACCAAAATAGAACTTTTTGGTAGAAACTCAACTTGTCGTGTTTGGAGGGGAAAGAATGCTGAGTTGGATCCAAAGAACACCATACCTACTGTAAAGCATGGGGGTGGAAACATCATGCTTTGGGGCTGTTTTTCTGCAAGGGGACCAGGACGACTGATCCGTGTAAAGGAAAGAATGAATGGGGCCATGTATCGTAAGATTTTGAGTGAAAACCTCCTTCCATCAGCAAGGGTATTGAAAATGAGACGTGGCTGGGTCTTTCAGCATGACAATGATCCCAAACACACCGCCCGGGCAACGAAGGAGTGGCTTCGTAAGAAGCATTTCAAGGTCCTGGAGTGGCCTAGCCAGTCTCCAGATCTCAACCCCATAGAAAATCTCTGGAGGGAGTTGAAAGTCCGTGTTGCCCAGTGTCAGCCCCAAAACATCACTGCTCTAGAGGAGATCTGCATGGAGGAATGGGCCAAAATACCAGCAACAGTGTGTGAAAACCTTGTGAAGACTTACAGAAAACGTTTGACCTCTGTCATTGCCAACAAAGGCTATATAACAAAGTATTGAGATTAACTTTTGTTATTAACCAAATACTTATTTTCCACCATAATTTGCAAATAAATTCTTTAAAAATCAGACAATGTGATTTTCTGGATTTTTTTTCCTCATTTTGTCTCTCATAGTTGAGGTATACCTATGATGAAAATTACAGGCCTCTCTGATCTTTTTAAGTGGGAGAACTTACACAATTGGTGGCTGACTAAATACTTTTTTGCCCCACTGTATATATATATATATAGTTTATATATAGTTTATTTATTTATTTTTTGTCCAGCAGCAAATAAAATGAAGAAAACCTTCTTTCGGGAGATGAATCAATGAAAGTTACAACAAAATTCAAAACAAACTTTTAAAATGATTGTTGATCCACCAAATGTAACCATTAAAAAACAAATTCACCTTGTAATGTTACTTGTGGTAATCATTGAAAACAGCCCCATGTGAGTTTAGGTGAACAAAGACAGAGTTATTAAAAGCAAGACTACATCATCTGATTATATCAGCAGAGGTAAAATAGAAAGAAGTTTATTGGTTGGGGTTGAAAAAACAACAATATTATGCTACTTTAAAAATGAAAAATCATCAACAATTATATTTAGGGGAAAAATATTTCCCTAAACAACTTAAAGCCAAAATGAAAGGGTTTTGTTACTTGCTACATAGACATTTAAGACACACGTACATGCTACTTTATTGTGCAGTGCAAACTGTGGCTCTCTGGGTGAAACAGAGAGACGAGATGGCTCTGTGTCATCTTAAAGGAAAAAGACAGATGCCATTTCATACTGAACGAATCAGAAGAAGAGGCAGCTTTTCTGAGAGATGGCTGAAGAGCAATCAAAGTATTTGTCATTACTCGAGAGGTTAGATGAGGAGAGTGAGATGAACCAAGGGATCGGCGAAAGAGAGACAGAGCGAAAGAGTGAGGAGAAGGAACGTGGAGACAAGATTGAGAGGGGTTCAGAGGGCATAATAATGACAAAATGACAAGAGGATGATGGAGGCATGGGTCATGTTTACCCACAGGAGGAGGAGGCTGAGAGCAATGGTGGAGCGTTTGCAGGCAGCAAAGCGACAGCAGACTGAAGGGCCATTCTGTTTGCAGGGAGAAGGAGAGACTGTTGAGAGGAGAGACATGAGGAAAGACAGCACAGGATGGAGACAGGCTCTGCAAAAAGTAGGGCTGATGAAGTCGAGGAATGATGAAAGCCCGAAAGCAGTCTCAGAGGGAAAGTATAGGAAGACATACACTTGAAAATAATTGGTAAAAAAGAGAAATGAAAACAGAGAAAATCTCAAATCTAATTAGAATATAAAGTCCAGTGCACAGAGACTTCTTTGATGTTTGTGAAAAATGCAGTAAACACAAGGGCTGAAGTCTGAGGCAAATATTGTTGTTTTAATATTATTATTATTATTATTATTATTGAGATGGGGGAGTGAAAGAGACTGAGAAAGACATGTCTGTCTGATTTGTGTGCTTTTCAAAAGAAAGGCATGAAGAAGCAGAACAAAAAAGATGAGTTAGAAAAGATTCTTTTATTGCATTATCTACACGAGAACTGATTGGCTGGAAAGTGAGAGAGGACCGAGATTTGATTTGATCAAAAAAGGCCAAATATCTTTGAAAAATCAAGACTTGTTGCAAGAAAACAGATCAAAATACTGATAGACATATTCAGGAAAAGAAGATCAAACATCACAAGTTTGGTGGAAATTTGCATCAAGTCATGAGAAGATTTTTTGGACAACCAAAGCCCAGAAAACAGATGAGAAATTGGTGAATTTAAACAAAGAAAAAATAGGAAGTAAATAATAACAGAAGGAGGCAGAGAAGCAGGAAATCAGGTATGAAACAGGAAGTGATGATTGGTAAATAAAGAGCAGGTGTACTGATGAGTAAATGAGCAGCAGGTGAGACGCAGCATTGTTGAAAATTGAAAGGGAAAAAATCAAGATGGCTAGAACGGAAAAGAAAAACAAAACTAATTCCAGTGACTTAAAAAAAAAAACAACAACAAAAATCACATAGAGCTCAATCCCGAATCCAATGACTACACAAAGAAAATCATCTATAACAACTGTACATTTAAAAAGTCTATTTTTTGGTCCAAAAAGAGGCTGCCCAAACAATTTCACCTCCACCAAAAAAAAAAAAAAAACATTCAATTCAAGATAAACTCCCCAAAAACTGAAAAATGTATTTTAGGGATCTGCAGGCAACTGAAGTGGTTTGTTGAAAGTCAGAAAGACAATGCACAGATTAAACCTACAAGTGTGTGAAGAAAAAGCCTGTTTCCAGTTTTCCAAGGTGAAATGCAGGTTTTTAAAAATGAGCACATTCTGGACGGAAGGTGTTGGACATGTTTTGGAATGCTTTGAGTTTGAACAGAGTAAAATCTCATTGATTCAGAAATGACTTCTATACAATGCAGCTGTCAGTGGTTGAGAGAAAATACAACATATGATGGTCCAAATTTGGAATATAAACTATGTTTTTATCAACACACTTCATCAGATGGTGTCAGAGATATAGAGGCTTGTACTCAACAGCTGTTTAGTACCTTTATTATCATTGTTATTATTATTATTGCGCAGTATCACATAAGTTCTACAGTACATATTTTAAGTATTTTTTTGTGCCCTGGGTTATTTTTCTTGTCTTTTTTTAGCATGAAAGAACAAAGACTTCAAACTAAAACAAAGGTACTGATTTCTCTTTGTTCTGTGTCCCTTCCATAGTGCTGGTTTTCAAAAGTCAATAGTTTTGCTTTTATTCATATTCACATCAGGATTCATATTAAAAGGTTGCCTTTTATGCCACAAAATGCATAAAACCTTCAGTTTTTTTTATAGTGCTGGTTGATTTAAACTGTTGCTTTTAAGCTGCAAATCGTGTTCTATTTTCTACCCTGTGACTAATTTCTAAATGGTTCTGTCACAGTGGGTCAGTAGAGAAAATGCCAAGCATCTTTTCAGTCGTCTTAATAGAAACCTAAAAGAAGAGAGTGAGCGTGGGCTCGTTTTGTCTGTGCATTTTTATTTTTATTGATGATACACAAACTCATCTATAATGACTGTTTACTGGGTCACAGCAGAGAAGAATCTTCTACTCCAAAAGGCCAACACACGACAAGAGAAAATATCTCTACCAATATTTAACATGAAACCAGGTTACAGATGATTAGCAGGGTGGACAACAGGGTGGACAACAGGGTGGACAACAGGGGAAATTGGACAAAGCAATGCAGTAAAAATATGACTGTGCTGGAACAAAATGAAAAACTCCAAATAGAAATAAAAAAATGACAACGTAAATGCTAATACCTAAATTAATATTAAAATTTGGAAAAAAAAGACACCTGAATCATAACAGAAGCATGCTTGTTTTTACTGTCTATTGTACAAACATTAAAATACCCTTTTTAATGACTTGTAAATCTTTATATTAGATAAATTAAGAGAAGGTTGTTTGATTTTGATTAAAAATAAGAAAAACATTCACAAAGAGATTGAAATGACTTGATGTTTATCACAACTCATAAGAGCATAAATGTAGGTGATTGTTTAGTTATTAAAACCCAATGTTCAACATTTACAGCTGACCAAGTCTGTGTGCAAACCTTATTTTTAAAAATCATGTTATTCTGGAAAATATTATATACTATAGAATTTTAAAATAGTCCTGTTCTAAAATAGAGCTACGCGGTGGCAGCTTGTTGGAGCAGTTTTAAGATTTTGCAGTTTTCACCTTTTTGAGTGTTTCTTGCTTGTTTTTCTTTTTTTGTAAACATTACTCTTTTTGAATTATTGTTTATTCTGATTTGGATTCTTTTCAGATTGAAGAATTTTTTGCTTAATTTGTTACTTTTTTGCCACTTGTTATGATGTGTCACCATAGCAACGAAGAAGACATGGATGCAGAATAGGAGCAAGCAAAGAGAAAGAAAGAGGAAACCTTCTCTTCCATCGTCATACTGATTAATGTGAACATCTGCAGTCACCTGTTGGGGGCGGAGCATCAGAGCAGGTGATGTAAAGAGGCTGAACAAACTGATAAAGAAGGCTGGTTCTGTTCTGGTTCTGATCTGGATCCTCTTGAGCTAATTGTGTAAAGGAGGATGCTCCAAAAATGGATCCTCTTCACAATACAGTAACTTAACAACAGAGTGTCTTGAATCAGAAGCTTCTTCAGATCCACTGCAACACAAACCATCTACAGGAGATCCTTCCTGTCCACAGCTAGAACCATCTAGACTATTCTCTGAAGAAGAACTGAGTTACTACAACATGTTACCATGGTACAAAAACAGAATCTTCAAGAATAATGAAAGACACATTTGATTTCAGGCAGTTTTTACGTAAGATGTGTTGTGAGACTCAGTTTATATTCTGTTCTCCTTCATCCTGTCTCATATACATACATTTACTGTATCTCTCCTAGAAAATGCATATTAAAAAACTCATTTAATCTTCACCCCGTGTCAGGATATTCCCAGTGGACTACATTAGCTGAGTTATGTGTGAAACCATGACTGTGTGACTCTACAGATGGTGTGGAAAAAAAGAAAAATCCTCTGAGTGCATTTATAAATATACTAATATTTCCCATATTAGCAAGTTTGAAGTTAAACAGTGATCACGTCATGATTGTGGACTTCCTGCCTGAAGAGAAATAAAAGTATTAGAGAGAGATGAATGAGAAGGATGAAGGTGGAAAAACTGCTGAGTCAATCTAATTATAATAGAATGATGGCGATGATGAAGAGGGAAGCAGTCGTGTGGGGGTGGCAGTCGATGAAGAATGAGGGGTGACTTAAAGAGAAGAATTGAATGACAAGAAACAGGGATGAAGGGAGTAAAGAGATGAAAACTGTGGCAGAGACGAGGTCAGGCTTTGCTATAATTTGTTTAAAAATGTCACACAACTGCAAACTTGGAAAAAAATCTCTCAGTCTTGATGATGGACAGCATATGATCCAGGCTTTGAAACCTGCTGACATTCAGTTATTTTCTGTTTTTTCTTTCACTTTGTGAAATAACAACATGCCACTTGGTTTCCCTGTTGGCTCTGACATTACTGTGTGTGTATTTGTGTTTAATGTATTAAATCTGTCAATGTGTGTTTTATATGTAGGTTAAGTGTGTAAAGAGTTAGCAGGCGTTGGCTAAAGCTAATTTCTGTTTGTAAACGGCACTTTCAAAAACATCTCGAAACATTTGCAGAAGTTTTCAGTTCATTTGTGTGAATCTCAGAATCGTGCTGACATGTAGTTTGAATTTAGAACAAATTAAAGTCTGTGTACTAAAAAATAATCTCAACCATCAGGTACTTGTCTTGATTACTTCCCAATTTAGATTTTGAGAGATGTAATTGAGGTACTTTGAAACTAAACTGCAAGAACCAAATTACTACAGCCCACACTTGATTAGCTATCAATAGAATAAAAGTCTTGCACCAATTCAGTGACTGAAAAGGTTTGTATTTTTTGCAAAATCCTGCAGTTTTACATCTCCACTAGTCACTAGTCTATAATAATAATAATAATAATAATAATATTTAATAATAATAATAATAATACTCTGTAACTGTATTAAATGTAACATGCATAGAAGTTACTCTCTGAGGTTCAGAGCAAAGCAGAAGAAGCCCCACACAGGAGGGGACACATGCTGCTTGATAAAATATACTAAAAAATTCAACAAATAATTTATCAACAATGATTTTTTTTCATATTTTTTTCTCCACCCAGAAATATGAAACGGAGACACAGCAACATCCCAGATGAATTTAAAACAGTGATGTTCCCACTGGTAGACATCAGCTGACCCTCAGGCGAAGACTTCAACAGGTTTGAGTGCTATTATCAATGTGTAGCTAACATCAAAGTCTGAGTCCAGGAATCCTCAAGAGAAAAAGCCACTGCAAGGGCAAAAAAAAAAAAAAAAAAACTTTGTATGAACTGTGAGTGTCCAATTATTTCATACCAGGCAGTTTAGAAACTGCATGTCAGCATTCTTTGCTCTGATCAACATGAAACACTCAAGATGGTTACATCTCTCTACTGAGATATATATAGTAGAAAGATTTTCCATAAGCTTGTAGTCAGACTGGGTATAATTAAACATTATACTTTTATGAACCAACAGCCCCGCCGGTCTTGGTTTCTTTTCTTTTTTTTTTTGTGTGTGTTTTTATTATTTTTCACCTGAAAACAAATGGACCATACAGAGGCCACAAGGAGAAGAAGCATTGCCCCCTTTATTTTTGTTCCAATATTCAGTTGTCATAACAATAGATTGCAAAAAGAGCCTGGGGAATATCTGGAACAATGGAGCTCTTTTTGTGTTGTGTTGCAACCGAGAGGTGTGACACAATTTTGAGAAAAGCCACCACAACCCCTGTGTCTCACTGGAAGTATTTGCATGGTGGCATAATTGCATCAGCACATGGATTATGATCATCTGTCTTACAATAAAGGCGTGTCAGTGAAGTATGATGTCTCATTTGAAGAGCATTTCTGATTTAAGACACAACAATCAAGGCTTAATGGGTAGATTCTGCTGATTATCCACAGAAGTGTTTGGATTTTTCTTCCTAAATTGCTCGGGAACACTTGATGTGCACTGCCTATTTAAGGCAGCAGCAGCCAGTGAATCTCCATCAGTCTGGTTAAGTTGAGTTGACAGGATGACTCCTGTGTTTGTGCGTCTAAATATAAGGTGAGCACTTGAGGGGATATTTTCTCTCCTCTCCTGTCCTCTTCCCTCACTCGTTGTCCCCTCTCCAATCTCAGTTTCTGTGTTTAAATCACCCTCTCGTTTTCTTTCTTCTGCTGTTTTGTGATTTAGTTTCGTTCGCTTGTGACAGTTTTCTTTGAGTAAAAGTTTCCTATAATCCCACATTTGTCTGCAGAAGCACCTTGACATCAGAATCTTATTTATAAGAGGAATTACCTGAACATGTTTGGTTTGAAACGAGGCAGAGGGTTTAGTTTAGTTTGTGATTACATTTGAACGCATCACTGCGCTCTGTTATCAACACCGGCATCATCCGCTGCCCTTTCAAGTATTCACATGCTGGACACAAACATGTGGCTCTCTCACACACGTGCATAAACACAACTCACCAGCCATGAGATGAGTCACAGCCTGTTTTCTAACTCTGAATCATTTCCTGTTACACCTCTGATGGCATCGCCTCCAAACCCTGTAGCTTACCTTGTTCATGAGCAACACAAACACAAATATTCAGATCAATGAAGATTCATTAACACAATGTTGCACACAAGGAACAATGTTATAGATCACATTAATGCTGCAGTTGAAGGTTTTACAGCTGCTGTGGACAAGTATATTGTTTACTTATTTATTTATTTATTCCTCTGAAAGTTGCATTTCCTGTTCCCATGGTGGGCTGCATGTTGGGATATGCTGTGATGATCTTTTACATGATGTAACATTTGATATCCATCGAGCCATTTTCTGTGCCAACTCAATCCTGTTCAGGCTCAGGGGGACTGATGCCGGTCCTGGACAGGTCATCAGTCCATCACAGGCCCACACAGAGACAGAAAACCATGCACACACATTTACACACTCCCAGGGACAGTTTAGAGTTGATACTTTACTTAACATGCTTTTGGTCAGTAGGTGGAAATCCGAGGAGAAAACTCACCACCTAGGTTATTTTGTTCTGCTGTTTTGCAGCATAAAAAAACCAAGAATGTTTCATTTAATGATAAAAAACAGTAAATTTAGTCTCCAATTTATGTTGTGGTCTAACACATCAAGCCACACTGCTGATAATAAAAGCATTAATATTCCCTGACTTTTTTCTGCTACACAATTAACAGGTAAAATTAGTCCATTTCTACTTGTATAAATCTAATTAATCTCACCTCTCGATCAGATGTAAAACCTAAACTCCAGGGCTGACTAGTGGAGCTGGTTTCAGAGGGAAGTGCATATAATGTTCATGAATTAGGGTCATTCAGTTTATTCTAACATTTTGTTTGGGTGTGGCATTACACTGATTATTGGCTATTGCTATCAGCTGTGTCTAATAAATGGCAAACATCCAGTTGTGTCTAAGTTTTGTTTGTAAATGTGTTGCTATGGTGTTTACACTGTGGGGAATCTGGGTTCTTTTCTATCTTCTGGCTGTGTTTTGTTTTCAGGTGAGCTCTGAGCTGGTTGGCTGTTCCTGCTGCTCTACCTGTGGAAGGACTCGCACCTGAATCTAATCTCATCTCATTACTGAAAGTTCCTCTTCTGGGCTGATTCCATTTTTCAACATTCGCCTGGAAACCAAGGGATTTTCATGGAATACTAATTACAAACTTTTTTCCCCCTGTGAATACTGTGATCTTTTTATTCTCTTTTTGGCCTTTTAGCTAAATTTCAGTTGAGTATTAACATCATGACCAGCAGCTTTGTGATAAAGTGGAATGACATGACTCTAAATCTACAAGAACGTTGTCATGGAGACCGCAGACGCACTGGTGTTCTTCTGGTGTTGGAACAATTTAATGCTAGACCAGGAATCAGCTTCTTCCTCTTAGTTCTAAAATGACATAATATCCTCGACTTTGTTTATGAGACCTGGTGTTGGAACTCGACCCAATCCAAACTCTATGGTGTTTTTTAAGAGTTAAATAAGTACTTTAATCAAAATATACAACCAAAATGAATATTTCAACATGCAGAAGAAAGGTATGCAAACAAATTAAAAAAGGGTATATTTTTATTTTATAATGAGGACACTATCCTGATGTTTTTATGAACAGAGCAGGACTTCAAACTTCCTTAGATGGCCTGTTGTTTTGTTTCAGCCTTCACTTTATGTTCCTGCACCTGCGAGGTTTATGTGTCCACACCTAGTTTTAGGTTTATGGTCGTGCTTCAGTGTCACATACAGGCCATTTACATGTATAAATACAATGTTTTACGTTTTTGGTCCTTTTCTGTGCTTTCATGTGGATAAAGGCATTTCAAGAAACAATCTAATATTTACAAAAATCTATTTTTTAGAAACAAAGTTTTAAAAAAGTTTTTTGAAAATTTCTGTGATTGTGATCGTACTAGCTTCTTTTCCCCCATAACTTGCAGTTCTCACACTCGGTTTAAACCTCAGGACTGCAAATCATAATTGAGTCCAGTTTCAGCTGCAAACATTCACCAGTTCCACTAAATATGTCAGATTTTATGTGCTCTATGATACATAAGTTACAGCTTCTCTGCAGGTCAGTGCAAAGGCATCTGTCAGCTCGGAGCCGCTGATGTAGACATATTACAACATCTAAGTTAAAAGACACATAAAGACAGTGAAGGTATATTTGGAGTATATGAACCTCTTTCTGTAAGTCACTTTACTGAGAAGAGAATTTGAATGTAAATGTGACAGAAGTGAGGGAATAGGAGGACGTAACCATGACTAGGAATTGATATTATCCAGTCTTTATTATGAGTCTGAATGGTGCTCCCTGTCTCTTTCTATTTCCCCCAGTAGATCCTCTTTCTCTTATTTCCCCCCTTTATTCTGTCTCCCACCCTGACTCATGTCCCAGAAGAAGAGATTACATTAGCAAGACCTCCTTTTCTTGTCTCTCAGAGGAGAAGAGGATAATTACTTTGCCTGGACCTTTGCCAGAGTTCCTCGCAGCTCTTTGTGTTTCAAGAGAACTAATTTTCACAGCTGAGTCGACGCAATTTGGCTAAATAATGAAAATGGTACAGCTGAGTTTTTGCTACATTTTTTAGCTTTAAATCACAGCTGACACTATAAAACAAGAATTTGACATGTTTAACAGCATGAAGATACTTGTCAGTAACAGGCACGTGTTTCTGGTAAAAAAAAAAAGCACTGACAAGAAGATACTGTTGGATAACTGGGTATTTTTACCAGTTTTTTAACCTTTTTAAAATGTAAAACTTGACACATGAATGTATTTTTAACAAGATCCTTCATTTCAGTGTATTGCCTTCATAAACAGAGGGAAAGAGCACAAAAGGGCAGGACTGGAGATGTAAAATATTTTGCAATACATCAGGGAAATGGGACAGTAAAAACACTGCGATTCAGACCCCCTGCCTCTTTAGTACGGAGTGATTTTTAGAGTTTTTCTGATACTAAACAGTGCTCTCTGTGTCATGGTTTCTCTTACTGCTCACACGCTGAGATTTCTCTTTCATCCTGTGTTATTGTTTCTTCTCCTCGCAGATTTTCTTTTCTGAGTCTTTCTCTTATCTGTCTGTTATTATCTTTGTTTCTGCCAATCTTTTTTGTTTAAAGACACAAACATTAAAAAAACACAAAAGGTGGCGAGTGCAAAAATATCCTCCCTAATGAGAAATAACAATATTCAGGTCTGCTTCTCCTCACATGCTTACTGTACACTTACAGGAAAGACAAACACACACAGACATCAGATTGAGACAAGGACTTAAAGTTCTGCAGCTCATGGAAATGTCTGTCTCCTCCAATTAGACACTTCTGTCCCAGTAACATTTTCCACCCTTTTCAGTTTTTGCCCTCTCTAATTGTCAGCCTCATGCCTCCTTTCTAAGACCCACTATCGGCTTGTAACCCACCCCTGACACAAAACAGATGTTTCACCATTCCCTCCTTCCTCCTTCTATCTCTTCCTGCCCCTCAGCCTCTCCATCTTTGCACCTAATCTTCCCCTACCTCCTGTTCTCGGCACTCAATACCACATTTCTATCCTTTTTATGTGTGTGTTGCTGTGGATAATCAGCAGAATCCCCCCTTTTGTTTCCCAGTCTCATTTTGTCTGTTTTTGTATGTGTTTCACTCCACATTTTTCACAGTTCTTTGTTTTATGCGACAACGTAATGACTTCCAGGAAACTAAATCCTCAGACAAGTGTTGTTTGACTCTTTGTGTCAGCTTTTATTAACAAACACTCTGATAAATCCACGCCGAGTTCATCAAAAAATCCATTTGAATATTTATCTTTTCTTTTGTTTTCTTTCTCGGGAGGACACATCAACTTATTATAATATCCATGACTTTCTCACCACACCAACCACCCTTCCCTGTTTATTCCCTGTTTATTCTTGTATATTTATTTTCTATATAATAAACCTACATCTGTCTTTTTATTGCTTTGTTAATCCTCTTTATTCACGAGATCCTTTATTACCTGTTTTCAATCCTGTTATCCTCCACTAATCCGCTCCATCCCTTATCACCTAAGGCTGGATCACCTGCTGCACAATGGAGAGTCTCATTATCTCTGCCACCTGAAGAGCAGTGTTTGTGAGCTGCTGCGAGTCTCTGTTTGTTGGCTCGTTGGCTTGCTGAGGCACAAAGTGCACAGCTCGTGTTCCTTTTGTTGTCCCCAAAATGTGGTCATCCCACAGCTGTCATACAGTAAACAGTTGGAGCGTGCAGGAAAAGGAAAATGTGGTGTTTTCAATCTGAAAATCATAGCTTTTCCAACCTCAGAAGTAGGATGTGGACTCTGGTGCAACAGTTTGTTTTAAACAACCTCATTTCCAGACCAACACTGAATTTATCAGGCCTGGAGAGAATTTAATAACTTCTCCTCTAAATCACTGATTTATAATGACAACAGAAATTTGATTCTGTGCAACAGCACCCCTCCCTCCATAAATCTGAGATTTTCTGTCCACCTCAGTCAGTTTATTGCTTATTGCAGAAAAAAAACTCTTTAGCGGTTTTCCACAGCGTGAGCATCTCTCAAAATCTGTTTAAACACATGTCAGAGAACTAGACGTTGTACATTGATGAGTCACACCTGGTTTGTCTGATATCTACATCCTTACTAGTAAAACAAAATGCTTTTCTGATAAAATAATGTTGTTTTTCTTGAAGCCCAAGTTTCTAAATGTGTTTTTATGGTTTTGTTTTTGAATCTTCTACTTTTTATAACCTGAAATCGTCCTTTCAAATACTTTGATTAGTTCTATGTTTAACGGCGTGTGGGTTTTTATCAAAAGACAAATCATAAAATGATAAACTTGGATACAAATTGCAGCATTTTTCTGTTTAAATTAAATATTTTGGTTTGGTGGTGAAAATATTCTGAACTTTATTATTCAAAGATTATTAAACTGTAAAAAGCAGGTTTTACACAATCCCTGCAGAAGCATATTTAACTTCAGTTTTTATGATTCCTGAGTCTCTGTGAAAGTTTATAGGGACAAAATACAAAAATATAATATAGTATAATTTAATTAATTTAATTAGATTGTTCCTGTATGTCATGTAATATGTGCTTTTATTTAAATGACACACTTTGTTCAAATCTGTTGTCCCAAAATTTTGTAACTCTCCAATGAAAATGTTTTTCATATTTTGTTGACCTTTTTTTTACGATATTTTGCACGATTGAGTAAAGAGTTCATAAGAGCTGCCGGATCCAGGCTTACTGTAAGTTTTCAGCTTGATGCTGTGAACCCGTTTTCAGGTCCAGTAAAAGTAGGCCAGCCAGTTGGGTCCATGAGTCAGACTTTTCTCCAGAGAACGGAGACTCCCTGACATGACGGCATTATTAACAGCTGACCAACACGCCCTTTTTATTGTTGCACCAAGCTGCACTTGACACACACACTTGACCCAACACATGAGCTATACACACCCAAAGTCTGGGCTCAGCATAATTTCATGGAGGATACTGTATCTATTTGTGTTTTCTGATGTAAAAAATCTGAAGCAATCACTAATTTACGATCAATTCAAATGGACTTGAACTCAGTGATATTTCCTTAGTCGGCATTTGAATACATTAACTTTTTTTCTTACATGTAGCATATGTATCGGATACCCATCACTGTAAAATGTTCTTTTTATTTAGTATTGACTTGTTTTATGCCACAACATAAAAGCATTATTCAATTCAATTCAATTCAATTCAATTCAATTCAATTCAATTCAATTCAATTCAATTCAATTCAATTCAATTCAATTCAATTCAATTCAATTCAATTCAATTCAATTCAATTCAATTTTATTTGTATCGCACATTTAAAGACAACAACAGTTGACCAAAGTGCTTTACAGGGCATAGGACAGTCAGAACAACAATAAATACATAAAAGAATAATAAAATAAAATTGGATCAGTTAAAATTCTTTTACAGCCAAGAAAAATAAAAGTTTGTGATGTGTTTTTAACTGAGATTTAAAAGCCTGAACAGACTGAGCAGAGCGAACGGTTTGCGGTAATGTGTTCCATAATTTGGGAGCAGCAACAGCAAAGGCACAATCCCTTTTTCGTTTAAGCCTGGATTTAGGGACAGCCAACAAACACCAAAGACTTTCCATGATGGATAAAGTGGCTCCGTCAGTGAGGCATTAAGGTGTAGTCCATTTGTACTCAGTGTCGATCACATGTTTGGTGGTGATAAACTACACATATATTGTAGCCACAGCAGTCCTGGAATACACTGACAGAGATGAGGCTGCCATGGGTACCATCTGACCACCACCAAACAGGCAAGGCAGGTGAAGCGTCTTACCCAAGGACACAACAGTAAAGCAATCATTTCAGAATGGGGTTTGAACTAGTGATCCTCTGATTACAGACTACCTGCTCTACTGGACTTCAGTCCATCAGGACCCGTACCTCCCTTCACAGGAACAGTTTCTTCTACTCTGCTACTGGCCTGTTGAACAAGGCAGAGTAGAAATTTTATCAAAAACAATCATACACCACATGTCTCTGCTTTAACACACTTGATTCAACATTTGAATTACCTCTTCGGGATGTTAGAAAGTTCTGCAGAAGCCTGTAACTCACTCTTTAATTCAAATCAGGAACAGAGAAACATCTAAAAGTGGAAGGATCATGGTTCTCGAGGACCAGGATTGGACACCACTGATCTAGAACTTTGACAAGATGGGCCGATATGTTCATTGAACCTTTTTCTTATGTCATTTTTCCAATGTCTTATAATATCTTGACACTACTTGGTTAAAGGGTTGTTGCAGATTGCTTTGACTTTGCATGAACATGTGCTACTCATGTGTTTAAACATACACATCCCGTAATGCATCGACCATGTTTGATGAGATGTTTTTAAAATGCTTTCAGCAGACAGATAAACCGTTTTCTTTTTATGTCCTCATTCAAAACATCTGGCGGCATCTCTTTGTTGTCTATTCTATACCCTTCCCATTACACGTTCATTTGTTATGTGTGCTTAATGTATTTCACTTGAAACTCCCAGTTCATGTTTCCATATGTGTTTCCATCAAGTCATGGCTATAAAATCTTAATGGCAACAGCTGACCAAATCCAGAGATGTGAAGTAGAAGCTTAGTCCCAAACACTGGAGTAAACCTCCTCCCACACATTCATACTTAATTTCTCTTTCCCCAAGATCCCTTTATTGCATTGACAGATTTTTAATAAAATGCATCTTAAGAAAATTGTTTCCCTGCTGCCTTTAAAATGCAAGAAGAAAGCCAACCTACGCAAGGAAAGATCTGCACATACTGTGATAATGCATGTAATTTACACAATTGAAACACCAGATAATAAGTGTTGATTGGATGGCCGTGCTGCTCTTTCAACATTACATCACACGGTGCTTGAGCTGAAGTAATGTAAAACACTGATTAAAGCCACAAGGTGAAGATATCATGTTGCACCTCCATGCTAGAAGAATTTTCAATCATTCTCAGCTAGATATTTAATATTGTTGGGAAATTACAGACGTTGTCATTCTATAAAATTTACATTCATATGAGTCGGAGCAGAAAACAGTAAATAACAATCTCTAATGAGGTGTTAGAACAAAATTTTATATTCTCTCAAAAATGTGCTGTTGCTTTAAAACAACATTGAAAACACTGAAGTGATGCTTGTCTCAGAGGATGCAGGATTAATCACAGCACTGACCTTTAGTAATTCAGCAGCTTCTTTAATTATAATTCCAATGAATGATCAGTCATCAAAAACTATATTTACAAAAATCTTCCACCTGAGATTTTATAATGAATAAAAACTAGATTTGTGCTCAAATTTCAGATACAGACATATTTTAGAAAGAGATTCACTCTGTGTGATAAAAAAGATCTTTGTGTGTGTTTATCAAGAGTGACACATCCAAACAGAGACACAATGAAAACTGAGAGCAAAGAGATGACTAGCTGTTGTCTGTCCTTTCACAGTGATTCAGACATGAAAGCTGGGTGGACCGTGACATGTGTCTCGTTGATGTGCCAGATTTAGCTGGCATGACTAATAAGTGATGACACTTCAGATGGGAAGATGAATGTAAGCAGATGTAGTAGAAATGTGTGTTTTTTGTTTTACAAAGTTTTCTTTGTGCTTTTAAGTCTCCAGGTTGGATCAGACTAACATTAGATTGATTAATTTAGTCTTTGAAGAATATGAAAAATGACCATTTTATGCCTTTTTTCCAAACGTTATAGTAATGGTAGTAGCTTCAGTGCTGGTGTTGGCGTAGCTGCTGTGCTACCAGAGCGTCAGATCGAAATATTTGTAATCAAATAAAGTTACTTTAGATTTTAAGGTGGTTTAGATGAATATCCAGTCAGTTTTAGAAATGCTATCAATGTGACTACTGACAGATGGTTTACTTTTGATGCAGAATCAACATGATATATTATATCTGACAGGTGTTTTTACTTAGTTCACACCTTTTGGCACATATTTTTGGGCTGTTCATTTTATTCAGGAATGCATCACTTCTTCTCACATCCAAGGTTGCAGTGAAGATGACGCAAATGTGGAATCCAGCTGTTCGTGGTTAAAATTCTTTCAATTCTCAACAAAAAAATGAGAATGCAATTGTTTACGTTCTAAAAAGGGACATAAAAGATCAAATTAATTTTTTTTATAAAATGAATAGAATCCCTGAACACTTTAAGTTAATTAAAAACAAAATGTCTCATTAAAATCAAAACACAAGACAATTACTTGTGTTGCTTCTCTGTTTTTCATTTGCCCTAAATGCACAACGCAGCTGAACTGCCTAAATTTTAGAATGGTGTGTAGCAGTGACTCTAATTAGCAGTGACTTTCATCTCTGCATGCAAAAAAACCTGACATCACTAAGTACGAACTCTACCGTGCATGTAATTGTTTTGCTTTTCCCTTTAACGTTTCAATTAATCGATGGCACTCAGTTTTAACTAACAGCATCAGCATGTTTCATTTGGTCTGATCACAAAGCATTTTATTCAGATATGAGGACATTTGGAACTTTTTAATAGATTTTGCACAAATCCTTAACAGGCAAAGCTGAAAATCAAACCTTTCATCAAATTCAGAAAATAGTGATGACTAACATTTTCACTGACTAGTGCAATAAAATAACTTACCTATGCAACTTGAAAACAGGACAATTCAACAAGAACACAGTTAATTTCCTACATTTATGATGTTATGTATTTGTTATGCGTCCGGTGGAAAGGAGGGGTATAGTGCCAGTGAACTGTAATGTAAGTCAATAGGACTGTTTCCACTGGGCGTGAAGCAGAGCGAATCTGACGCGTCTCAGTGTCGCGGCAGTTCTAGTTTTTTACACACTACACTTCTAAAACAAATCAAGCTCAGCATTTTAGTTTGGACCAGACAGGAAATCAGGCATTCGTGAAATGTAAAATACCCAGAAGTTTCAAAATAAAAGGACACGTGCAGATTTCTGTTTGTGAGACTGAGGAAAAAATTCATTACCTGTGACGGGTTTGAAGTCTGTAGTTGGTGTGAAAATAAGGCTTTCTGGATACATGTTGACATCTTTCTCCCTGCTTTATGTTGTGTGTACTGACGAAATCACATCTCCTTGGACCAGTTGGATGGGATGCTTCACGAGAGTGATACCAGTCTGAATCACTCCCGGTGG
Source organism: Pachypanchax playfairii (assembly GCA_006937955.1). NCBI lineage: Eukaryota > Metazoa > Chordata > Actinopteri > Cyprinodontiformes > Aplocheilidae > Pachypanchax > Pachypanchax playfairii. Next base: position 4,179,607 of record SSNP01000002.1, on the reverse strand, counting down.
GAAGGGATGCTGATTTCGCGAGCAAAACGCTACGCACTGCTGACGCGTCCAGTGCAAATGAGGGGTAAGTAGCTAAATATCACTGTGTTTACTACAACAGTCTGAACTCTGTGTGTATAACTGGTAGTAACAGGTAAGTGATGTTTACTGATGAGTTGCAGGTGTGACTGGCTGGCATCATCATCAGGCAGGACTACACAGAAACCTACTGCTGGGAAGAAATCAATGTGAAGGAGAACAAGAAAGGAAATTAAATGAAGTGAGCTTTAGGGTCAGCCTGTGGTGGTACATGGTGCAAAATAAGTTGCACAACCACCAACAAAATACACACATTCTAGAGTAAAATACATCTATGTTGCGAAACAGATTACCTTGTTTCAATATTTTTTTTATTATTTATTTTCATTTTTTTTTGTTTCAAGAAAATGTTGTGCACATTTCTGGAAAGCAATGAAACATTATTTAAACTATGTAAATTGTAACAGCATGGCTCCATCAATATAGTCTGGATACTAAACTGGCCAGATCTCTATAGAACATTTTAGATAAAATCAAAAACCTTGATGGTAAAGCATACATTAAGCTAAATTAGAAAAAGGTCTTCCAAACAGCAGCAGATGTCTCCTTGTTTGTCAAATACTCAACGATTCTGCATCGATAAGTTGAACTTGTATGGAATATACAATTTTCTGTGTGTGGGGTGTGAGAACTCAGACCAAAGAAAAGAAAACTTGATAATAATTCCCTGTGGATGGTTTGGGGTTTGTTTTTACTATAAATGCCACACTGGCTATATTGTTACAATGAGTGTTAAGCATTAGTGTTTATTGAATGTAAATACCAGGTGTGAGATCATGCACTGGGGTTTGTGTGTGTAGATTCCTCTACAGACTGCTGTGGCCTTTAAAGTATTTCCCAGAGAGACGACTATGATGTCATCAACATGTGTCTCATCTACAGTTAAGACCCCATTTCCTGGTGTGACAGCTGAGCTGAGGATAAGGAGTTTCTGTTCTCATAATGAATCCCAGAGAAAGTTTGCTTTCCCACTTTCACTGTCACACAAACATTTTTCTGTTCCTACTCAGTAACACAAGCACTCTTTCCCATATTTTGTGACCAAAACTGCCACACCATAAAAGTGAACACTTTAATTTGTCTTTAATTCTTTTAAACAAAATGAATCTTGTTAAAGTATAAAATAAAGGATTCAACACTGAATAGTAAGACATACATAAGAAAAAGCAACAACATTTTCTTTTTGGTAGAAAAACAAGTAACTTAAGGTTGATTTTTACAAAGCAAATAATTTATGGAGATAATAAAAAACATTAAAGAACAAACAAAGAATCCTCGATGGATTTATGTAGAAGCTACGTGTATCCTTTCAAAACCCTAAAACATTTGAGTAAATCTAACATAACATTTAGAAAATTCTTAACTAACATTCTGTTCACATAATTTCTTTTTACCAAATCTCATTTTGTCTCATTATTACTCCGAGAACGTGAAACAAAGACGATGATGCAACATCCTGAAAGCTTTGAAAAAGTCTTTGTGATGCAGAGCTCTTTAAACCAAAGTCCTCCATAATTTGTGTTTGCCAAAGATGAACTCATATGAGAAGAATGATGCAAATAAGGTTGCTGTTCGCTACTTCTGATACACAACAAATACAAATAAACATTCACTTTCAACTCAGGTCATGAGAGTGTTACAATTACACAATTTTTTTCTTTTCACTGTTTTATTTAACAGTTTTATTCATCTTGCATAAAACAGAAATATATTATCATATTTAATTTGTTCTCTAACTGAAGGCAGCAGAGACGTGTGGAGAAAAGATGCCTTTGCTTTCTGAAACTGTACACTGTAATATTCAATGACTCGGTCAGCTGGAACTGTATACATCCCAGTTTAATGTTCAAATGTCTAATAAATTAAGCTATAATGTTTAGACTTTTATAGTCAGTACTCTCTGAGCTTTAAACTGTGCAAAAAGGAAGCACCATATAATCATTCGCATGGAGCTAAAATCCTAAAAGATTCAGCATTTGACTTTATAATGACTCACATTACAGCCATATTTTTGTATCGTAAAGATCTTCATTTGGATTTAATAGGCCAGTCCAGACATTCTGCAGTGAAGCAAAACCTGATTTATTTTTAAATTAGAAGAAAAAAAAATCATTTAACTGGCATCTCAGTCCAAGACATTGTAAGTTCATGTTGGGAGTTTTTGTTGCAATCATGAAACAAGAACCAGATCAAGAGTTTAGGATCAATGGGAGCGATAATATGCGTTTATACCACAACTTTCCCAGTCATTCAGAAAAAAAATGTACAGTATCTACAGAAAAATTACTCAAATTCTAATCTAAATGGCACAGTATTGACAACAATATTAAACATTAAAAATACACACATGTTTGGGGAGTTAATGCGATCCAGCAGTCTCTCAGGACAGAACTTTGCAGTTCCTTTGGGCATGAAGGAAAAAGTGTTTAAAAAACAGAGATTTCTGTTTCATGTTCGAGTGGATTAGTGTGTCTGTTTGCTTTATCCTGTTATATAACATGCAGGTAGGTTGTCTTGCTGTCCACTCCAATTACATTTTTGGCAGTGCATTTGTAAAATCCTGTATCCCTGTATGTTGGATTCTGTATCACCAAAGAACCCCGAGGACTTAGATAACGGTTGCCATAAATCTGAGGCTGACCTATCACCCTCAGCATTGTCAGGTCTGGTGTTTCCCAGGTAACCGTTGCCCGCGGCGTTGCAGTGGTCAGACAGGGCAGCTCCACAGCAACGCCTTGGCTGGTGTATGTCACAGGAGAGGGGCCTGTTGTGATGCGTGGAGGATAGGCAATCACAATGACAGGAACTGTGAGGATGAAAACTGAGGAAGAGTCTAGGCTGGAGAATTTGCAAGTGTAGCTGCCTCGGTCAAACACAGATGCCTGTTTAATTACTAATGTGCCATCTTCCTGCACAACATAACGGCCTGAGTCAAGACTTTCACCCCTGGATAGCATCTTGCCACTGGGCATAGTCCACAAAATAGATCCCAGGGTTTGAGAACCAGAACAAGGCAGTTGAAAGGTCTCTCCATTAATGGTGCTTATCAGAGGGCCTGTTCTAGTGCTGACTTTAGGCTCGAAGGGTTGGCCTGTGGATGGTAAAGAGTTTGCTGGATGACGCACTTCAGGTGAACTCGAACTGCTTTGCTGGTGCAGCAGAGGTGAGACTGGCCTGGTGATTAAAGTCTGAGCTGGATTTAATAAATCTCCTGTTTGTGATCTTTTCTCCACTACTCCCTCCTGCAGCAATCTTGCATTTTCTTGGTGCTCTGACACTTCCAGTTCCACTCTAATTGATGTCTCTCCTCTTTCACTTTTCACTATGCAAACTAAAGTCCCACTGTCACTCATCCGGACATCCCGTAACTCTAAGGTGCCATTTCGGTGCACAGTTAGTCGATTGCCATAGTACGGAGCTGGCAGCATGCCATTTCCAGGCAGAAGCCAGGACAGACGAGGTGGCGGGGAACCACGGGATGGGCATGGAAAAATTACAGTCTGACCTTTAACTGCTTGCTGCTTAACTGTTGTTACCCCACCAAGCTTTGCATCTGAAATACCACTTATACTATCACTATTCCTTCTAGTGTTACTGTTACTATTACCTAAATTACCATTAATACTAAAACTACGGCCTCTAATTGTACTTGTACCAGCTCCACTGTTTGCCAAACTACCCATGAACCTGTTGTTGTTTGTGTTAGCATTACTTCCTGCAATAACTTCATTATTTGTTCCATAATATCTTTCACCACTATTTCCTCTATTTGTACTTTGATTAGGAACAAAACTATTACTTTGACCCAAAATGTTTGACCCATTTCTATTTCTCTGGGTGCTTTCTGCTTTAATGGTCACACTCTGTGCCCCCTTTGCCCCAACCAGGATCCTGCTGTTGCCTAGTTGTGCAGTATAATCATTTACGGGACTTTTAAATCTATTTTGAATATAACTTCTCAGAGCAGGATTAGAGATACTGAATACTAAGTTTACACCAGTGTTTTGTAGCATGTTTTTTATTCTACCATTGTTATCACCCTCACTATTACTGCTACTTAGTTTGCTTGATGTTTCACTTGTAGAGCCATGCTTGTTCATTTCTTTATTATCTGTGATGTCATCAGATCGAATGTCATAATTGCCGATATGCTCACCATTAATATTCCAACCTTGCCCTTTTCCCGACTGCGTACTAAGTCCATTGGTTGGAGTCACAACCTCCAAGCTAACAACCATATTCCTTATCCCAACTGAGTTGCGAGCTCGGCATGTATAATTTCCTGTGTCAATCTTCTGAGCTGAACGTAGCTTTAGGGTTCCATCTGAAGTCACGGAAATGCGCTCAGAATAATAGCCAGATCCTAAACTCCGTGGGATGGCTCGTCGTGTGGGGGAAAACCATGTCACTGTTGGGACAGGATCTCCTCTGGCCTGGCAAGGAACTGTGGCAGCTGCTCCCTGGACAACTTTGATAACATGGTAGTCTTTGTCATCAGCAAAGACTGGTAGAGTAGTCATCAGGATCTTCACCTTCAAAATATTAAACAAATAAAAGCATTTAATTAACGTTCAGATTTCGTATCAGTTTGATCATTGATCAGCATTCCTTAAATTTAGCACTGACTAATACCGATTACCAGTTTTATATTGACAAACCCAGCTCACTAGAATAAATCTGTTAAAACAATGAAATACTTCTCTGTTAAATGAAACCCATTTCCCATGTTTTGTCCAGGATAAACTGCTTTACAAACCTTCATAATGTCTTGACCTGCTTGGTTCTCAGCATAGCAGGTATAATCGCCTTCTTTCACACCCACTGCTGGAACCAGTAATGTACCATTGTCAAATAGAGTTGGTTTCTCCCCATTGTCTTCCTCTTGGGACACACTGTTTACCATGGTTCCATCTGGTAGATGCCAACGGACAGCTGGGTGTGGCAGCCCAGATGCCTGGCAGTCCATCTGCAGAGAGAATTAGTTTTTCAGTGATGCATTTAAAAGTTGCTTTTATATGGTTATTTGGCTGAAACTAACCCATTATCTTTAATTTATGTTAGGCTGAATACCTTTTGTCTTTTTTACACAACAGAAAATATATTCTGGGTATGAAACCCACTCAAGCCTCAACTGATTTTGGGGCACTCAGATGACATCACTAGAAGCTCATAAATGCTTAAACTGAATTTAAAATAACGGCCAACTCATTTCCAAAATAATATAGGACCTTATTTCTTGAGCTCAACCTTCATGACATTATTTTCATTGAACCCTCAAATATTGATGTGTGCATTACTTTCTTTTAAGGTAGGTGTTTATGATTCATAACAGCTGGTTGTATGACCTGTCTGGTTTTATGTCCTCAGTCATGAAATTTCTCTCTACTTCAACTTAAATTTGACTTAAACCGATGGATTTTTAGATTAGTCCTAAAAGGAGATAAAGAGAAGGCAAAAACTAAAAATAATACATTTGGTATTTTATTTAGCAAGAAGAGTGATACCATGTTAAAATCTGCAAATCAAAGGAAAATATGTACATGTTTTTAGTGTTCAAGTGATGTAATAACTGAATATTAACTTCATAAAAATCTTCAGGTCTTTCAGCATTATTGCATTAGATTAAAAACTGTGGCTATGAGTAATTACATATTTTGAACTATTGGTATTAAATTTAAGATCACTAATAATATTGATTTGGGATTATAGAAAATGGCAAGTCACAAAAACACATCTTTGATGCTATTTACCTTTAGCTGTTTCCCAGATGACACCGTGTAACTGACTGGTTGTTTAGGCTCAATCTTGGCGGGCTTGGTGGCCACGTTCACACGCAAAAGTCGATAATCATCCGAGACCTTATTGCGTGCAATACAAAGATAGTCTCCACCATCCTTTTCCGTTATTGCCTGGACCAACAACGTCCCGTTTGGATACGCTTTCAGACGCTGATCATGACTTAAATGCAAACATGAACACAAAATGGTATAGGATTAATCAAAGGTCACAAAGCTGAAGAAGATGCATTGGTGGGAGAGCAATAACAATATAAAGCAAATAAAAAGAACAACAATTCTGAGACAAAGTCAACTACTATACCTGTAGTTTGCGTCTACTAGCTTCTTGGCAGGAGTCCTCCAGATAACGTTGGGCATTGGGTTGCCAGTTACAGAACAGTAAAGCTTCAAAATTCCCCCATAGTTAAAAGTAGAAGTAGACGGTGATGTTGATACAATATGGGCTTTAGTGAAAGGGGAGACAGGCAGGGTCTGTGAAGCAGACAAAGCTTTCCTGTCTGGAGGGAAGGAAGAAGAAACTCTTGAACTGTTTATACTGGGTGAGACTTTGGTGTTATATGTTGGCACAGTGGACTGTGAGAAAACAGAAGGAGGATTTGTTTTTCTGATGTTGGTAAAGTGTGATGGGTAGGCTTTTTCTGTTTTATTGATTTTAGGAGATGAGTTAGAGGAAGAGTTAGAGGGGCTCAGGCTGATCGACGGATTCCTAGATCTGTCAGAGGGATGTACGGGAGAGATTTTCCTGGAGTCGAATGGATCTGTGGGGTGGCTAGGGATGACCAAAGTTCTGTCTTTGATAAAAGAAGAAGAATTTGATGTTTTTATGTCTTTTACTTCATCATTTCTTGCTTCTTCTGGTCTTTCTAACTTTGCTTCCCCTTTAATTTCTACCTTCACTGTCCTCTTATAAGTCCCCACAGCATTACTAGCTGTGCATTCATAACTCCCAGCATCCTTTGGCCCAACTCTGCGAATATGCAGTGTTCCATTGGGTAAGACAAAGAGGTTGCCGTGGAGAAACTGGGATGGTCGAACAAGGATCCCACCTGGGATTCGCCACCGCAGAGTTGGTGGTGGGGCTCCTCGGGCAGAGCAGTGTGCATAAACAGGCATCCCCAGAGAAAAGAGCAGGTGTTCTTCTCTAGGTTGTTGTATTACTGGGGGCAATGAGGACACATGTACACGCACAGAAGCACTGGCAGCACCAGCTGAGTTGGACGCCACGCAGCGATACAGTCCTCGATCACTAGGTAAAATCCCTGAGATGTGAAGAGTTCCATTTGTGTCCAAGCTGATTCGATTGGAAGAGGTGCCAGTTGAGCTTAGAGTTGAACGATCAGGCAGAACCCAAGAGAGCAGAGGGGGTGGAACACCGTCTGCTTGGCATTCCAAGTGAACATCTCCACCCTGATGAATGGTGACTTCTCTGTAACTTGCCAGTTGCAGACGGGGAGGGCGGGTCCACACATCAAGGGTAGTCAGCAGCCTGTCACAATAAGGATGAACACACTTATTTTCAATAGAGAAAGGATAGGGAATAGTGGTTAGGTAATCATAGTATAGCCAGGAAACTGTAGAAACATGATCATCCACAAATAAAAGTTGAATTTTCTTGTTTTTGTTGTCACGCCAAGTCAGAATTTGTTTTCTGAATCAAGCTCAGCTGTTTTACTTACATATGCACAGTATACATGATATCAAGGAGGCTCTCAGTCTCTTTCTAGTTAATATAAATGTTTATGGGTGTATCACCTGCATTGTCAGGATGCTCTGAGGTCCATCTTCTTATTAATATCAACATTAATGTCATGGATACCTTTTATGCACTTAAACATTAAAACATTAGGAACAACTCATAATTCTGAAGTTCATAGATTCTGGAAATGTTCAAAGGCATGCAGACATTATTTAATTTAATCAGAATAATGGAGAAAATAAATTTTCAGGTTACATAAGGAGAGATTTGCATTTCTCTTTAGACAGAAATAGGTTTCTGTTTTGTTTGTAAGCACAAAAAAATAAGGTGCTTAATCAAAGATTACATCTCAGCCAAGATTTCTGTAGCCCAAAGTGTTTAAAGTTGATTATATTGTGACCCAAGGTCATAGTGACTGAATGGTGTGGCTGGCTTGTGAATTAATATGCATTCCACACATCAGTATTCTCACCTGTCACGACCCAGGAAGCTGATTGCACTGCAGATATACGTGCCCCTGTCCTGCAGCTGAACATTCTGGATAACAAGGGTGCCGTTTGGCAAGACCTCGAAACGCTGAGCCCCGGAGTGGATTGACATCACCGCTCCTGAGAGAGAAGCAGGGAGTGAGGCAGTGAGACAGGAGGAGAAAAACAATAATGAGTAGACAGGGTGAGGAGGAAGGAGACAAATTTGGAAAGAAAGTTACAGAGTTTGAAAAAAGAGAGATGAGGAAAAACAGAGGCACAATGAGTGGCAAAGCCTAGAGAGAAGTCAGTGATGCAGTGCACAAAATGTTCCATTACTTGCTTGCAATGTTTTTCCCATGTGGCAAGCTAGAGAAAAGCCTATTATGTGCATGCCAGTGTGTAATATTTGGTGTCAATGTGTTTTTTTATATCACAGTAAAATGTGTTTTATACTTGTTCACTCGCAGAATATGTTAAAATGGAAATTAATTCCCTTTAGAAATTATGACTTTAGAATTTCAAACCTTTATTTTGTTTCAAAGATTCAGTGAAGTTACTTTTATTCCATAATGTCTTCATTAGGTTGATTTTTTTTTTTTCTAAAATGCAAAGTAAAAGATTTTTTAACTATATAAATGCAATAAACATATAATTATGAAGACTGAAAAACTAATCCAAGTCCTTCTAAACAAGATGGAAATGTAGACATGGACTTTGTTTAAGAAATGTAAAAAATTTATAACAGTGTAAAATGTATTTTATAAAACCTATTCTTTAGTGCGTACCTGTGGCAACTTTAGTCCATGTGACTGAGGGTTTTGGATTTCCTTGAGCTTCACAATTCAGCTTAGCAGTGCTGGCTGCAGGAAAAGACACCTTCCTAATGTGTGGGTCAGCTATCCTCGGTCTAGATCGTACAGCTGTAGCCTGGGAATTCATGCAAAAAAGAGACTATTTAAACATTCTTGGGAGTGGAATCATCTGCCAGCACCCATACTCCTGAATTTTTTTTCAATTTAAACTTATTGTTAATTTACAATTGGTTGGTTAATAAAACACATAAGTGTAGTAAATTATTGTAGAATAATAAAAAAAAAAAAGTTAAAATTTGATTTATTAATACGTAGTTGGGGGTTGCTTTCATGCTTCCAATTAAAAACAAAAGGTAAATATAATTATTGTCAACTCACAATATGGGAACTTTTTCATGACACATACAGTTTGAGATAAAAAAAGAGCTTGTATTCTGTGGGAAATCCAAGCTGTAATTTAGTGTTTCTAAGATCACCAAGAGTCGTGCCAGAGTATTTATGTGTCCTAATGTAAATTATCATACAACGGCTAAAACATTATTCAGTCAATCATTCAAGAAGATGTAGCTGAATTCCTTTAGTTTAACTTTTTGTCAATGTTCTTGATTTCTAATTTCTTTAATGAGGGGCATTTTATGCATGAATAATTTATAATTCAATCCCAACTTATTAAGTTAGAATGATTCACTGATGACAGAGATTTAGTTTAAAAGATTGCCAAGAGAAATCTAAAATTTGATTATTTTGAATCCCATGGGATAAAGCTTTCAAAGTACATGATGTTGTTCATTAAGGAACATGTGTTTTTCATCTCTTCTTTAGATCACTGACAGAAATTTGAAAATTAATGAAAGTGAAGGAAGTTCTACACATGTGTTAGTGCAAGAGCAGGCTATGTGGCAGGTTATTTGTTTGTGTGTGTGTGTTGGTGGGGGGTCAAGTTATTTTTGTTTTCTTCAAAAATGTTACATTAAATGTATTAGTATGTCACAGTATGTCTTTAAAAGTGTTCTCAGAATAGTTGCAAGTCAAATATGCAACTCGATGATTCAATGTAGGTAAAAAAAGAAACACATTTTATTGTCAATTAAATTAACTAATATACTTAAAATATATGTCTTAGGTTGACATCTGTTTTTTATCTTGAAATATAGTGTACAGTATGTACTCACTTTAAAACCCCCAGTTGAGTAATATTTAAAACAGTAATATTTAAATCAGCTGGACTCACCCCTGGAGCAGCTGGAGACTGGTGAAACCGGCTGTCATGTGACTCTGGAATGAAATTAGCTCCGTGGTTTTTCCAATTATGGTAAATTCGACTTTGGTTTGGAAAAAGCTTCTCTTGGCGGTCCACCTGACCAGTGACCGGTGACTTTATTGAAGATGCTTTAGTTGTTGTAGTCATACTTGAAAGAACTCCACTTGTAGATTCTCTAGTTGATGGAGGAGCTTTGGTTGAAATAGTGATCGTTGGATTTACGGTTTCAGTACTTCTGGGTCCAGTAGAAGAGGGAATGAAAGTGCCAGAGATATCATTCACTGAGACTGTGGCAACATGTGCACTAGTGCTAGGATCTGTAGTTCTACTAGAACTGTAAGTAACTGGGTTACGGGTTGTGGTAGAAGCCCCAATTGAGGAAATATGTGGGGAAGAAGTAGATGTTGTGGTGGTAGTAGAAGAGGTAGACATGATTAAAGTCTGTCTGGTTGTTTTGGAAATTGGAATGACATTGGAGGTTGAAGGAGACATGGTGGAGCTTACACTAGTAATTGTGATTGCTGTTGGAAGAGTATCTTTACTAGTAAAGGAGACTGATGTATTTTTCATGCTACTAACATAACCAGCTCTCTTGGGAGCAGCTGGAGGAGTTGTTATGATTGTTGTGGCACTAGTAGTAGCTGAAGATGCACTAGGGACTAAGGAAGCAATCAAAAAGTGGGTGAGGGGAAAGGGGGACGCATCCAGTGCATTTCTCTGTAGATCTTCATTGTTTGGGGGTCTTACACTATGCTCGCTTGAAGTTGTTTGTGGTTTAGTATAAGTCTGTATATCATGTGTAAATGTCTTATTATCTATGCCTAGCACATGTGTTTCTGAAACCACATTGTTGGGTTGAGTGGGAGCTGATGTGCTGTTAAAAGTAAAGTCTTGAGTTTGTGATATCTTGCCATAATGAGTCATAATGTCTGTGTATGTGTCTGTGTGGGCAGGAGAAGGAGTTAGTGAGGGTGATGTGAAGTTGGAAGTGGAAATACTAGAAGTGTCTAAGAAATGTGTAGGCAGAGGATTCAGAGCCTCACCATTTGAAGCATTCTTATTACGACCACTAGTTGTCAACAAAATAGTTGGAAGTGAGGCTGTTGGCATTGGCAGCAACATATTGAATTTATCTATGGTTGAGGTAAGTGTTACAGGGTCAGAGACAGGCGGAGATGAGGTCACAGGTCGGATCCTCGGTCTCATGATTCGTCTTCGTTGTCCGATTATTCTGCGTGAGTTCCAGGGTTTTCGAGACCAGACATTTGGAACTGAATTAGGGAGGAGTCTCTGAGGATTACGTGGCCTGGTCACAGTTGGATTTAAGGTTGTTCCTTGCACATCCACCTCATTTGATTCAAAGACAGTTTCATTTGTTACGGATTTTGGATTGTATGTGACTGACTCTTTCTTTGCCACTAGGGTCACTGCTGTTGTTGTTTGTGGACTTTCATTCTCTTTCTGTGTGTTTATTTCTGCCTCAGTCATTGAATCCATGTATTTTTCTGTTGTCTTTAGCCCGCTTTCTATCTCTGCATTGATTTTGGTCCCTGGTGTTGTCTGTGAATCTCTGTGAGCAGGCTGAATGGGCTGTGGTTGATCCTCTCTCAGAATAGCATCATCAACTGAAGACCCTTCAGTTTCAGTTTCTATCACTGTTTCTTGAGCTCTGACTGTATTTATATTATGACCCTCTCCTTGCCATTTTGTTCCTCTGACTTGGACTTCTTGAATAGATTCAACTGTTGGGTTTCCTCCTGAGATGTGGTGGCTGTTATTGGCATTAGCAGCCTTTTGACGAATCTTTGCTAAGATGTCAGCCCATGACTTTGGATCCATCCTAAGTTTTTTAGTAGTAACTCTGTGCCTGTTTTGAAAGTGGTTTCTTCTTTGTTCAGTTGATGATACAGGCCTTCCACCCCTTCTTGGAGAGCCCTCTCTCACATGGCCATGTCTTTGTTGCTTTCCAATTGAATATTGTCTGTTAGGGTGAGGTTGGAGAGCTATTGGATGTCTCCTTTTGCCAACAGAGGTTTTCTTTTCCTCTTGGTCCTCTTCATCCCCTGACCCTTCTTCAACCTGATGGAATAAAGAGGCTCGTATCTTGGTTGACTTGCCAGAGGCTGACTGTGGTCCTCTGGGAAATGAAGTTTCAAGTAAAGAAATATGTGGAGAATCTAATATTAGCTGAACAGACTGGGACTCACTACCATACTGATTGACAGCAATGCAACGATAATATCCAACATCCCTCAGAGATGGCTTATGTAGAGAGAGACTACCATTTGAATGTATTGTGAGTCCACCTGATACAGCTAATCCTTGCCATACGATGTTTCCATCTGGTAAAATCCAATTTATGGAAGGTTCTGGTGAACCAGACATCCTGCAGCACAGACTGACAGCATTCCCAACTTCTCCAGTGACAGGGGGGGAATTTAGCTCTGCTGAATATGGGGCAGAAGACTCTTCCACTGCCAGGCGTATGGGGAGAACATCTACATCTCTTCCAGCTCTTGCAACACAGTAATAAATCCCAGCATCAAAGAGCTGTGCTTTTTGTATAAGTAAATCCGAAGCTGACGCCTGTAACCTTCCATTTAAACTGCTGGAGGGAGAATTAAGTTTAGATCCATCTGGGAGGATCCAATAAACACTGGGATTACCAGAACTGAGAAGAGGACAAGATAGTTCTACTTTTCTGCCTGCAACTGCTGCCAGTGCTGAGGCAGAACCATTAGTTAAAATCATCACCCACTGGTGAGAAATAGTGGAGGATGTTGTCGTAAGATCAGGATGAGCAGAAACTCTGGTCGAGTACATTAGCTGAACTTTATGTCCATTAGACTCTGCTCTGTTTAGCTGAATGCTAATTGATGGCTGTAGTAACCACTGCGGTGTGGCTTTAACGGAAGCTCTGACTCCTGTGTGATAATATCCATCTGTCTCTGGGGACTGTCTATACCGGTAGGCCAATGCTGGGGCTTTACTGAGCATGATTTCTCTCTCAAGTTGAGCTGCAGTTTCACTATAGTAGGCCAGAATCCTCCAAAGTTTCTCATAGCTACGTCCCTCAATAGGGCACTCCAAGGAGATTGACAGAGCAAGGTGAAGAGGAGATGAGGAGGTCCATGATAGATCTGGTGGAGAAGCAATATCCTGGGAGTCAGTAGAGTGAGTGATGTTACAACTCAAATCGATGCTGTTCCCTTGCTGGTCTGATAGACCTAAAGAGACACTGCCTAGAGGCTCTCTGAAGGTCTCACTTGATTGGATTTCACTAAGGTCAGTGTCCAAAGGGTTTTCCTTTCCTGGGGAGTTGATGATAGGTGAAGTGCACTTAAATGCTGTCTGGTCAAGCAAACTTTGCCCTTGGAGTGAAGTGGGCGAGGCACAGACAGGACACTGCAGACCACTGGGACATTTCATTAAGCCTAAATGTTGAGTCAGAAAGGAAAAAATTACTTTCACATAATACGACATTCTCTCATATAGAAACATTAGAGTTCACATTTCAGCCATTGCACATTTTGTGGATATTAGAGTCATTTATTAGTCATACCAGTTAATTTTAACCATTCATTACCCTTTATGTTACTAAATAATTAGCTATGGCTATTTCATCTCATAAGTCAAAAATATTTATCTCTTCATTATCACACCACAATCATTAGCCTGTGTATCAGCTGCCACACATCAGTGCTGTCATCATGGATTAGTCATGGCAGGTTTAGCCTGGCATATCAGTGAGACACATTTCATGCTTCAGATTTTTTCACATCTCAATAAAAACTAAAAGAAAGACTGAAAAAAAAACAAGATAATGAAGGAAATGAGGAATAATATGCATCAAAAAAGTAGGAAAAAGAAGTCAAAAGAAGAAGGGCAACGGGATAACACAAATGTATCAACACTAGATTTATCTTAGACTCGTGTGGACACACTGTCCGTGCATTATCAGATCATTCCTCGGTTTCCTTTTTGCTCTCACAATCTGCAGATCTCTCTTTTTCAGTAAGCAGTCAATCAGGCTTAAAGACACAGCAATCTGAGGCACAATAAAACTGTTAGATGAGATAAAACAATTATCTAAAAAAGAATATTTTTTATACATGACAGTCACCTGGGTGAGCCAGACTCCAAGAGAGAAACCAGTTCATCCTGCAGTCACAACTCCAGGGATTTGCCTGTAGTACAAGAGTCTCCAGTAGAGGCGCTGTTGCTACACTCTCTTTAGACAGAGTGGTTAGACTGTTGTTAGATAAGTCCAAGTGTCTACAAGAGTTAAAGACAGAGCAAGAAAATTAATCCTTTATATAAAAAACAAAGAAATGGAAGACAGTGGTAAGATCCAAAATAAACTGGTGGAAACATAATTTCAGATTTCGATATAAACAAGGAAAAGAAAATGTGTTTATGTACAATCATCTCAAAATAGTCGAGAAAATGTATCACCTTCCTTCTGTAAACTAGTTACTAGTTAGTTGTTATTGACACAAAGTTTTGATTCAGGATGTTTTACTCTTTTTTATTAAAAATAATATGTGTTTCATTTGCCATCAAAAGCAGCAGGTCTACATCTGAACACTTTGGTGCACTAGTTATCAAACCTCACCTCAGTGTAGAAAAGTAATACGTATTAAGGAGGGACAATGTGCACAGAGTTTGAGGGTGCAGCTGATACAGCCTGTTCCCCTGCAGACGAAGCAGCCGGAGGTTAGGCAGCTGGAGCAGAGCCCGGGGGTGGATGTGCTGGAGGAGGTTATGATCCAAGTACAGGCGCAGAAGTGATGTCAGGCCAGAGAAGGTCAGAGATGAAGAGATTTCTCTCAGCTTGTTATAGCTTAACTTTAGTATCTGCAGGGAAAGGGGGGAGAATTAGAGGCACAGACACCAGAGCTGATTAAAGAAGCAAGTATATACTGATAAGTGTCACCAAATACCACATGCTTATAAACTGAATTTGCAACAAAAGGCTGAAGGAATGACATTGAAAATATGAACAAAAACTCTCTTTGCAGAAATGACTGAATGCATCTTCTATAAATGTTCAACACATAAAGAAAGATCTCTTGCTGCTCATCAGCTGACGAGTGGAATTTTTGGAATTTTGAACAATTGCTCAAATTACATAACCAGAATGAATATCTAAACCATCAAAGCAAACTAAATTAAAAGGATGTTCTAGTGCTGGTGAGCTGCAGCCTCCAAGTATCAAATTAAGCTCATAAACCCAACACAAATGTACAATAACAATAATTGATGTTTATTGATCCTTTTGGGGAAAGTATTTCTTTCTCTTTGACCCATCCCTGAGGAGCAGTGCTCTGCCATTTTGTAGAGTGCCCGGTGGCAATTTTTGGGGTTCAGTATCTTGCCCAAGGATACATTGACATGGATCCTGCTGGGACTTAGGATTGAACCACTCATCTCCTGATTAGTGGATGACCTTCTTTCTCGCTTGAGCCACAGCAGCCCCATAATTTTTATTTAGTGTTTATAATAATAATAATTACTGTTTGTTTATTTTTAACAAGGCATATAATAAATCTATCCTTCAGGAAGCAGCTCAGCTGTAAGAGCTCCAGCTGCTGATAGATTTAGCATGTGATATGTCAGCACATGGAAATATGGATCCTATTATCACAGAAGGAGAAAATATATCAGTATCTGCCTGGAAGATGAAGGAGAACAATTGCTTGTGTAATATCAGTTCTCCACTGAGTGCAAACGCTGCCTTAAGGTTGCCACTAAAGTGTCCAGCATGTTTCCCATCACTGCACAGAGAGAAATCATGACACATAAATTATGTGTCAAATTAGAAAAAAATAAATATGTTGAAAATGACTTTACAGTTTTCTGATTGATGCTGCTGTTCATTTAAACCCTTACTTGAGTTTAATATGTTTTGTTTTTCTGAAAAGAAGTTTAAGTGGTTTCATCTGAAACAAAGAACTAAAAAAGCTGTAGATCAAAACTAGTGTGAAAGAAATAAACAGAACTTTTAAAAACAGTCCTGACATTGATTGGTTGAAATTTAACTGAAGTAACATTTTACATTTTCATCACCAAAAACTTTCAAATCTCAAGAGTCAAAGATTCAATGCCTGAGGAAAGATTTTGTTGTTTTCTGTTTGACAAGCACATAAGTGATTTTTTTTCCTTTGGGATGTTAAATTTGAGTTTCAAATCCGAACCTCTGTAGAATTAGTCCAGAATGGCCCATAATGTTGCCTATTCATCATCTTGTTAACTATCCCCAGAGATTATCTTCCTTTATGTGGTTTTAATTGTCTGAATTTTCAATAGCTCCAGTTCCCAGGGTTCACGGGTTAGAGCATGTTGTTTGCACTCTTCTTGCTTGTTACCTGAAGGGACTTCAGATCTCTGAAGACTGCATCTGGGAGATGATGGAGCTCATTGCTGTGTAGCATCAGAAGCTCCACTCTCTTCAACCCAGCCAGAGATTTGTCATGAAGTATTCTGATGCTGTTGAACCTGCAGAAACCCAGATACAGCATCAACATGCAAACACCTGATTTAACTCTGGTTCAGATGGTTTTTTTCAGGCTCTTTTAGGCTGCCAAGTAAAGATAAACTCTCCCTACTGTCATGCATGTGTGCATTATGTGTGTTTTCATACCCCAGGTTTATGCGCCGTGTGTGTGCAGGTAGGCCAGCAGGTACGGTAATTAGAGAACGGAAAGTGCAGTGGACTTCATTGGCCTGATAGCAGTTACAGCTCCAGGGACAGGACTGGTCCCTGGAAACCTGAAGTGTGAACACCAGGAGTGGCAGCAATGCAAACACAGTCCGATACATCTTCACCCAGATGGAGAAAAGTTCAAATGAGATCATCATTGCCAGTACAGAGAAGGATCAAGGAAATCAGGATTATTGCAGAAAAAGCAGCTTAAAGAGCAGTTCAGTTGTGCCACAGCTCAAAATCAATAGCTTTACTTGAAGGTATTGATTCTTTAAAAAAAATCATGTGCATTTGTGAGTACAGTTAAGTCAAGAATTAATAAAAGTTCCTTTTCAAAAGCTTAACAGATTTCAGTGATGAAAGAGAATCAAGAATGAATGAAAAGCTCAAGCCGTCAGAAACTGCTCTTTCTCATTCAATCACACGCGCAGCTGAATTCAATCGTATTTAATATTAAATGTATAAAGACGTAACTTCCATAAGTGTTCAAAGTTGCGCTCAATATATAAGATCTGAAGTTATTACAGCATACCTTGAAATCTTCTGGTCCAAATGCATAAATTATTTTAAGGAATTATTCATTTTGTCCATTAAATAATGATTTTTTTTAATCCAGCAGTTGTTCGATAAATTAATGAGCAATTAACCCCTTCATTCACCCATCAGTCACCCCAGTCACAGAGCGCGTGGTAAATCCTGAAAACAATTAGTTGTGAGAACTTCGGAGAACACAACTTAATAAAAACGATCCTTTGAGAAAAATCCGAGAGGTCTTCGTGTGCGCAGAGAAAAGAAGCACTGGACGCAGCAGGCGGACTGTTTGCAAAAGCATCTGGCGCTGCATGTTTACGTGCGCGTGTGAGTTCGTGTGTGCGGGACAGGGAGTGTGTATTTGAGTTTGGGAAGATGGGGTGGGGGGGGGGGAGACTTGGAGTGAAGAGTGGGACGCCTAAGCAGAGAGGGGAGGAAACCTAGAGGTAAAAGTTCCTTTCAGGCTGTTGCGCGTGGGCCAAATAAAAACCAAACGCTCCCACATCCGTTACGTGAGTCTGATACCTGCATGTACTGAACATGTGGTTTCTCATAAGGTGCAAGTTACTGTAGATCACATCAAATCTCTCTCAAATACTAAGTTTTTACTTCCCATTTGTCTGAAACAGCGTGTCTCTGAATGCGTCATCACTGAACACTGACGGTTCAACATAATATGGGTCCAACGACATATATTTTATTACCTTTGCCTTTCTTATAAAATTTTGCCACATGATGGTTTAAAATATTATAATAAAACAGTGTTAAACTGAGCAATTTTTTCTTGATGATTGTAATATTTGCTGGATTCTGGATTCATTCTATTACCCATTATAAATAAAGCAGCTGTTAGTCATTGTAAAAATATAAATGACTTCTTGTAATAATCTGCTATGTTTTTTTAATTGTTTTTAACCAATCCAGCCAATTTAAAATGCTGAAACCACAAAATAGCACAAATCAGCATCTGTTGGCCTCAATGAAGCACTTCAAACTCTTCACACACCACCCAGAAGATAACCTGCATCATTTTAAAATCAAACATTCTGTGTGAAAAACGGTAGCTTCATTTTCTAAATTTGGGGGAGGCTAAATATGGAACTGCCCTGTGGTTTGTGTGCTCTGACACTTTCAGACACCCCGGACTGATTACACCTACTTTTGTGGGACTTTTAAGAGGGCAAACAAAAATAGGCCGGTGCTCCTCAGCTGTTGTCTCCTGTAAGCAACCCTTGACTCTCACACACATCACCCTCCCCCTCCCTGTTTGTTTGTCGCTTGTTGGGATCGAGATGAGAAGCAGATGATGTTTTTAACAGAATTATCCATCATAAAACTGGCTTCAAGCGTGTGTTTCTTCATGCATTCACTATCTACTCCAGTGGAAGCGAAGTTGTTGTTTTCCATCTCACCACAGATAAAAAGCGGCGGTGCAAGAGAGCAGATGTGAGGATAAGGTCACCGCTGACTGTAGAGTTCTGAATTTTCTCATCAGCTGCCTAAATAATGGATTGTAACATTAATCCTGAGTGACCGTCTACATCCTGCAGCTTGGCAGTCGACAAGTGAACATCCTCACACATCTTAGCTGATGTGACTGAATGTTTTACAATCACCAGCAAAATTCCCTCAGATGTTTGTCAGCAGACGGTTTAATTTTCACCACCTTGTAACACGCGTCTCTCCAGGCAGGATCGTTCTGAGAGTGTGTAACAGTTGTCAAGCCGCTCATCCCTTGTAGCTCTAATATGAGTGAAAAAATGCACTCAGTCTGATCCGGACTCACTTCATTATGATGCCCAACACTCTTACTGGAATGTAGTCAACTATAATAAATGAATTACTGTCAGTATGACTGGAAATATGCAAGAAATGAAGATATAATGTAACATCAGTGGCTCCTTGGGGAGAGCTAAATGAATGAATGAAAAGAGACAGACGGAAGAAGATGAGGAAGCAGGATTAAAGTTAAAGGCATCGTGTGGTTGACTTTTATTCTGTATGGTTAAATGAAACAGTCAGTCTGTGAGTTCATTAATGAATGACTTACAATCAGCAGCTAAGGATGCAATCAGTTCCAGATTAACGGCAGAAAATATCATTACATCGCTGTCATTACTTACCTGGCAGGACTTCCTGAAAGAGACTGTCACATAACCTCAAAGTCAAGACTTTCATGCTGTTTTGTTTTAACTTTTGTTAAGACACAGAAATATTTAAGACTTTAATTTGTTCATGACATATAATTACATGAACAAGTTGAACATTTCCGAAAATCCCATTTCGCATGTGAAAAAAACCTGCCAGTTGAGTTCATTTAAAATGTGATTTCCAACACGGGAAGTTCATGTGGTGCTCTGCAATAATTACCATGTTTCAAATATCACATGTCAGTTTAACCTTTTCACCTGTCATGTGATCAGTGTACATGCTTAAAATCTCTATCAGTCTTTAACAATAGTGTCCTCAGTAGCCCCTTTTTTTGTAGTTGTAAAATACAAACAAATTTAGTATTTGAATCCAGATAGACATAAAAAAATGCAAAAGATGTAGATTTTTTTTTAAAAATTGATCATTTAGAAGCTATTAATTCAAATTCGGCAGCTTTGCAAATCGAACCTCTGTGTGTTTTTGTCTGAACTTCAGTCCTTGTTATGGCGCTGAATATATTCTTCAATAGGAGACAAAACTGTCCATCTGGGAAACTCACACATTTTGTATTAGGGAGTCGTGCAGAACAAGGTCAGGGGTCAAAGTGCTGAAATTACCCTGGAAACGGTGTTGCTTTGCAGCTCGCTTGCATCTTTTGTGAATACAAACATAAATCACCTCAACATTGGTCATATGACATCATGCCATAGGCAAGCTGCCTCTGTCATGGCTACAGATTTACTACTTCCAAAGATTTCAAAAGAGATTTACTACTACCTACTCTGATGGTCTTCCTAATCTTTGGCTTAAAGATCCAACCAGATGTTTTTTTATGTCTTCACCTCAAAAAAGAGACAAATTGACTCACCTGACACTGTTTTGTGTTTGTGCCCAAGTGTCTCAACAAAACTTCTTTTGAAAGTTGATTAATGTCGTTCTTCTTGTATAATACAGTTTTAGGTTACAATCATGGATTACCCTGAGTAACAGTTGTTTTCCGAGTTATGCATCTGGTTATTTTCATCATGGTGGGATTCGTTCCTCCTGCGGTACATATTGGGCCCGTCTGTTCACCGAGCACTCGTAGACAGAACTGATAATAATTCTCTGTCATCATACCTGCTGACAGCCAAAGTGTCGCAGTAATGCATCCCTACTGGGAGTAACATCTGTGAACAATCACATTATTATAACAGAAGACTAAATTGTGAATTATTGCAACATGTATGACTTCATCACAACCCAAACTACAGTCTCTTCAGGAAGTTTTTAGACCCCCGTCACTGTTAGCAAACTGTGTTGCATCAGAAATGCTGTTTTAAATCATTAAAACTGACATTTCTCTCCATTTCTTGTTGCTTTAAAAGCTTACCAGTGCTATGACTAAAGGTGCTTTCTAAAAGTACCTTTCTCCAGAGAGACGAGGACTTGTTGAAAGGACGGCCATCTCAGCAGGAGCCGTCAGTCAGCTGTTCATGGCGGAGCAGTTTGATGACAGACGGCTCGGTGTTCACCAAAACGAGTTTAATGGGCTCAGGGTGCCTGAGGGAGAGGATTTTTTTTTTTTTTGTTCTGATGAGTCAAAAACTGAACTGTCCATATTCCAAAATCTGTGTTTTATAAGTTGCAGGAAGTGGCTGTAATTGTGGTGGAATGAAGCATTGCAGCACTGGGGTGATTCTCAGATGTAGCAACAGCAAGTCTGGTCAAAGTTAAGAGGGAAAATACAGTCAAATCAGACAGGTATTTTAAAAAACTTGCTGCTTATGTACAAAAAATAAGTAGAAAGTTCATCTCAAGAGCATGTGGCTACAATGAGATGAAAGAAATCAAGTTATTACCTTAATCTAAACAATCTAATACAAGTTAAAGAGGAAATATACTAGCTGTTTACGTGTTTAGTGTCTGTTAGTGCCAGTTTGTCTTATTGCTAATCTAGATCCATGTTTTCATAAGTACAAGAAAGCATCCACGCAAAAATGATTTGTTTACATGGATACAGAACATGTAAATAACCTTGATTCTGCTTTCAGACAGCAGTTTGCAGAAATTTTACATCAAATCTCATTCAGTTTTAAAAACTCTGATTCTTACTTCAGTGTGTAATTGGTGTCAAACGGCTGCTTCAAGAGTTTAACTCAAGTGTGTCGATGTGTTTTCATGAGAGAATTCTGGGATTTTTGGGGAAGATTCATACGTTTTTTTTTTTAACTTTCTTATTAATGGTAATGTTAAAAAATATTCACTTTATCCATTTGAAGCATGGCTGAAAAAAGCTTGTTCTGAATATGTTTAAAGTAACCGTACAGTCCAATTTCTGTTCTTTCCATCTTTTGGTCATCAGTGCTCTCCACCCTTTTGCTTCTCGGGTTTAACGCAATCTAGGTCAACTGCTGCAATGCTGATTCATGAATTCAGCAAGTAAACAACTTTGTGCAGTGAAAAAACCAGATTGGTAATACATCATTTGAAGTTATGCATGTATTCTTTTTGATCTGGCTTAGATCTTTAAAAAATCTCTTTGAAAAACCCTGGCTAAGGGAACTATTGCATTCTATTAGGAGGTGATTTTTCTCCTTGTTCTGCTCCATGCATTATACAAATTTCTGCTTTAAGAAGGCAAAAAAGAATATGGTTTTCTTTTCTTTAATTATAGCACATGTTGTATTGGTTATCATTATGTCATGAAAAACAGTAATAAATTATATTAGAAGAGAGAGTGCAGTGGCATTTCTGCAGCTGTGCTACATCATTTACTGTATGCATTAATGTCACTAATGCAAGATTGAAATCTCCGAAGATAGAAACATTAAATACATTTAATAGGGCAGTACAAAAAATAAACGCTAAATATAATTGAATAAAAACCATTAAAACACTCGGTGTGGAAGGTTGATTCACTGAAAGAGTGAAAACAAACGGAGTGATCAGAAAGGACAGGAAACCACAAGCTATCCTTAGAAAGTCTGAGACCTTTAATTACCTTGTGGATGACCTCAAGGCTCCGAGCAGGTCGAGGCTGGAGAATTATTACTGGTTAAGGACAGGAACAGGTTGTTTAGAACAGACACTGTTTGTACAAGTGCACAGCTCACCTCTTTCTGGGAAGGTAATTGGATGTTATAACAAAAATATATTCTTAATAGCAGTTTAAATTTATTTTTATTAAATATTCTAACCAACTTAAAGAGGAAGATCTGACCCTATGAGGAAACAGTGTATTTTTGAAAACCACCCTTGTGTTTTCTGGTAAACAATCAAAATGCAATATTTTGAAAAGGATGATGTCACAGACCCCCTTCTGACTCAACCTACAACTCATCTTCATCCTCTTCATCTTGCTCCATGTATCATGTAAACTCATGTATTTTTGTGGTAGAATTTGATTCCGTTCATTTCAGTTTAGTTAAACTTACTAATACTTTATTAATCCGAAAGGTAAATCAGATGTCTGTTAAAGCACGACAAATAGATCTGGCATGGTTACTATACACTGTGTTTTCTGGGTTTTGTGTGGATAAAGATGTGTCTTGAAACAATATTGCATGAATGTAGACACTTTTAGACATGAAAAATTCCAAAATCATTTTGTAAAATCTGTGTTTTTTAGTGAACAAGGCCTGAATCTATTGTAGCCCTTTCAGAAGTCTGTCTGGATAACAGCTAACATTCTTTAGTTTAACTTCAAAGCTGAGCTGAGGTGGCACCTGAAGGCGAGCTGTGGCACCAGAACCAGGACCCTGAGGTCTGTTATTGATCTGGGGCCCCATGGGTTCATGGCCTGTTGGGCCACAAGAATCAGAGGAGTTGAACAGAGTTGGCGGAGCTTCATTGACTGACTGTTGGATGGACAAAAGGATTCAAACTAACTTGTGACACATTGACATCTGATACGAAATACTTAGATTCACATAAAAAGAAAACGAAGGTAAATGACAAATAAGAGATCGAGAGGAAAAGAAAGTAAAATACCTACAAAGAGACAGACATGGATGTAAAAATCAACATGGAATGAGGGAGACGATGGAAGGAAATTATATGTTTGTTACAAATACAATTGCAACAGAATAAAGAAGGACGTCAGTGGGGTGAGGAGGGAGGACAGTTTTCCTGTTTGATGATCCCGGAGGCATTTTGTCTGGTAGCCTGCAGTCCTTTGGATATGCGCCTCATAATGGGGCTTTTAAAACAGCAGGATACACCAATACACATAACAAAGCACACCATATTGTATGTCAAAAACAAAAAGACCAAAGAGGAAAATCCTTGTTTTATTTCCACATCAGCTCTCCTTCAGCCATCAGCAGGAGAGCTCAGCTTACAGCATTAGATCACATTTCATGTTTAACTTCCTCAACACAAATTAGAAACCATATTCTTGTTATTTAGCTCTGATTTCATCTTTGCCTTCATATTTAATTATCCAGTTTTCATAAATTCATCTAAAACCATTCATTTCAGTCAACTTATTTCTTTATTTTCCTCAAGCTATTTGGGGATTTTCTTGATATTTAGAGAGTTATAAATCAATTATTCTCCTCACAGAGAGCCACGGGAAAGATTTATTACTTGATTTATTCATGATTGTGAAAATAAAGTCTGTAATCGTTGAGATTTGTTGAAGGAATGTAAAGCAGAAGAAACAGCTGGTTGGGCTCAGTCTAAAAGCTAAAAACATTAACTAGTTATTAATAAAAAATTCTGCATCAGTGTCTGCGCCAAGCTAAATCTGAGAACATGCTTCTGCTGCAGACTTTCAAATGAAACCTACGAAACGTTTCCTGCACTACTGTGAAGTGTTTCTTCAGAAGAGACCTAAAATTCCTCAGGGGCCTGTTTCCTTTTCTCCTGCCCCTCACTGATTTTATTGAATCTGTAGTTCCCCAAACAGAAAGGTCTCCAAGCTTCCTAACTTTTACCTCAAAAACAAAAACTTTCCAATTAAAAAAAAAAAAAAAGAGATTAAAAAAGTCATTTTGTCTGACTTCGTTTGAGCTGTAACTAATTATTACAAAGTGACATTCAGGTCTATAAAGTTTTTCACATATACGTGTGAGTAAACAAGTGTGTTAGACCTCTAAATGTTTTTAGGGGGTTTTCTCAGGTCGTGTGAGTTCACTTTGTTTCTTGATCATTACAAGTAGCTGAAAACACTCTGCAAAATTATGTACAAGCACTTTGCTGAAAAGCTAACAGTAAAAAGTTTAGATTAATTATTAAATATGGTCAGAACACAATGTAAAAAAAAGTTTGTGCTGATTTCATCTTTTCTGGGTTTTTTTATTAAAGAGAAGAATTTTTACTGTTTTTAAAAATGAAATGTTAGCAGGATGTCTTGTGGTTAATCCAAGGCGATTATGAGTGATTATGTTAAAAAAATTCACACATCGTGTTTAATCAAATAAAGAAACTGCAAGTGAAACTGTTACACTTTAGCAGTAAGTGATAACCACTTGTTAAAAAAACAATAAAAGAGAAACACACAAGGTGATTTCATATACAAACATTAAACCATCAGAGTCCTGTTTTACCTTCATACATTTTCATTTTGAGACATGTTCTTTTACCTTTTCTCCTTCTTTTCCTACAGAGAACTATAAATGGACTTGTTTCCACACAAATCCACTGAAGCAGGCACATTTAGTGCCCTGCAGGTCAGACCAGGAAACTGAAAGCTAATTATCTCAGTGGAACATTCCGACTTTTGCACTGAACCTTCTCACTAAGACCTTCTTATGTAAGTGCTAATTTTACTCAGAAATTAATTTTAAAAAAACAACAAAACATAAGCCTGTTGTTTTAGTTTCTGCAC
Organism: Pachypanchax playfairii; assembly: GCA_006937955.1. Lineage (NCBI taxonomy): Eukaryota > Metazoa > Chordata > Actinopteri > Cyprinodontiformes > Aplocheilidae > Pachypanchax > Pachypanchax playfairii. The sequence continues at coordinate 4,154,292 of SSNP01000002.1, read as the reverse complement.
TAAGATATACTGTATATGGTATTAACAATCAGGTCAACAGTAAAAATTTCTGCTGCATCATTTAATCAGTGTTTACCTTCATCTTTAAAAACATGCTCGACTCATCAGCCTCGTATTAAGCCCCTTTTTTTCTACACCTGTGGTTAAATTAAGCGTCTCCTCTGTGTGTTCTCAGATGCTGCTTTCAACAAGATTAGGATGGCTGTAAAATGCAAATGTAAAATGAACAAAGAGGAAGCAGCAATGCTTAAATATTTAAACTTTATGTTTAATATGATTTGTTTATGGTTTTTAAGTGTTGAAATCACCTGTTTTTTAAACAACACTCATATGGTTATACTGTATTTGCTCCATATAGTATATTTGGTGACAGGGCTGGACTTGAGGTGGGCCAGATAGGAACCTGGACTCATTCTGCTTATCCTACTGAAATAAGCAGAACCTTATCAGAAACATGCAGATAGTGCTCGCGTTGCTTTAAATGTTTATATATAGAAATTCATTCATTCTCAGCACCTACTTTATTTTTCAGGATCACCAAGGAAACAGATCCTGTCTCAGCTAAAACTGGTTAGCAGGATGGATCCTGTATAGCAGTAAGCAGTCCTCTAGGGTCACATGCATGTTTCAGCTGCTCCTGCACACCTGGTTCAAATAGTTCAATTACTTCCTCAGTGTCTTCAGCAGAAGTCTATTAATTATCTATTCATTTGAATCACGTGCTTTGAAGCAGAGACATGTTTAAACAACAAAAGTAGATGACTGAAATACTGAATTTTACTTTTAAATATTTTTTGTTGTTGTTGTTTTTTTTTATAACATTAGGACTTTAATGCAGTCATAAAGTTGTTTGTGAAAACAAACGCATTTGCAGACTCGGCACTCTGTTTTTCCTGTATAACTCAACAAGTGTCACAAATATGAGATGAGCAAAGATGAGCAGGGATGAGCGTGACCCCCCCACCCCCCATGAAAGATGCTGAGATATTAGTTTTGTCACAAACCGCTGCACAGAAGGAAATAATGGAGTTCAAACTGAGATCTGAGAAATAGTTTCTGTTTAAACTAAAACACTGAGTATTAGTTTTATAGGTTTTCAGGTTTATCACTCTGATAGACAAACTTTAAAAACAAAAAAACAATGAAGAAATTCCCAAAGTATATCAGCTTCGATATTACAGTGTCTGTTCTAGCAGAATAATCAAATATTTTTTTTGTCTGGGACCTTCTTGACTAAATTAACCCTTTCAGGAATAGTGTTCATTAGAATGGACCCAACCTAGGGGGGGTTCACATGTATGGGTTCTATTGACATACTTTCAAAAGGCCACAACACTGGACTAAAGTACATGTATGTCACTCCATGTGCTGCCACCCGTTGGCCTGACTGCAAAGGTGCAAAAGCTCCTAAGAAACATCTAACAAGTCCTTCAAAAGTAAGTGACCCTTTTCAGGTTAAAACAAATTTTATTGACAACAACTGACAACTAAAACTAAGATAAAACTAAAATAATCATCTGTCTATTTGGTTTGTATGTCACTTTGTTCAGTGAAGCTTTAGGTGTCTGGAACCAGGTTCAATCAGTTCTTCACATAACAGACTGGAACATGTCAGAATATACAACTACACTAGTTTAATGACAATATTTGTTTGTTTTGTTTTTGTGTAGTTTTTAAAACATATTAAAAAATATGTTTAAAAACTGATGTAATTTTTTTTTATGCTCAAAGAAGAATAAAAACAATTAGGGCAAAAAATCCTGATGGATGAAATCATAATTCATGGATGAAAGATCTAATAATGTGTCCAACATGTCGTCAATTGAACTTATTAGTTAAAAGATGTTCTGTAAGTAATTATCTACATTCTTCTGGGTTTTGTAGCCCTGAGCCTGAACTCACGGGGGGTAGGAAAAAGATTTTGTTTGTGCAGTTCAAACTGTTATTATTATTAATAATTAGACCAGAATTTCCAAAATAAACCAATCTGTGCACACTCAGGGTTATTTGACTTTACTCTGTTTTGCACTTTGAGAGTCTGTGACCTTTTTTTGTGTTTGAACCTTTTTTTTTCAGGCTGTTCTACCGTTACTGGGGAGAAAAAAACTGCTTAATTCAGTTTTAGTAGAAATATGATCCTTCATCTCCTACAAGAGTTTGTCCTTTGAATTGACTCTGAGCATGACTGAGATGAAGGAAACTGATTAAACTCACTCTGGTGGAAATACTATCCTTCATTTACTTCAAGAGCTTGTGTTCCTAATTAGTTCAGACATTAAATTGGCCATCGATCATCTTAGCAGCAGCTACACTTGGGACACATACAAAACTAGAAAGCAACTCATGCTGTGAGAAAGATATTATTGGTGCTCTGAAAATTTCTTGGCATTTATTTACTCGAATTTCTACAGTTGTGTTTTGACACGGGTCCGTTTCTGATTACAAATGAAAATAATTGAGTCAAATCTTGATCCCAAAAGCTAAATATCCTCTTGGTCCTCAGACTTAACAGAGTTGTGGCCTTTGCAGGACCTCATGTGGTATCTGACACCAGGATGTTAACAACAAACACATTAAATCATACAGGGGGAGACTTGGAACCACAGAAGATCCAACGTACTCAGGAAAATACAGTTTAACTGCCATAATTTAACATAAATGCTGTTTTCTGACTGCTTGTACTGCATTTTGATGTTTTCTTTGTATCTTACATTAGGTTTGGTCTTTGAAATGAATAAAAACAACACTGCATGATGATTAAACTGATTGCATGGTATAAATCAATCCATCATCTGACTTTTCCATGTGATTTAAAGTAAGATTCAGTCAGTTTAATTTATCTTCATTTGCACCTGAACATTTGTCTGCAGTAATTAACAGTTCTAAAACAGCTGTAAGGATTGTTGACAACCTTCAAACATATAAATGTATTTTGTTTCAAGTTTATGTGTTTATGTTTGTGTGTGTACATATATGTTTTATTTACTTTTTAAACAGCTCAAAAGAGCTTGAAAAAAAGCAAAAATGGATGATTATTTATCTCTTTACTCACAAAACCCAGAGATTAAATTTCATTTACATTGAACTTACTATGAATTCAGACTATGAGTTCACAAATATAGTCAAAGAAACTCCAAGGTCTTTTCTGACTCGTACCTCATGAGAAAATCCAGTGAATGCCATCAGCAGAGTAGCTGCAATGAATGGAGATAAATCCTGCAGACCAGGAGGGATTCAGAGACCAGCATCTGAAAATGTGGCTTTAAATGTATTAAACAGAAAACAGAACGTCTCTAACCGATAAGGCTCCAGGAAAAAGGACCAGACAGATACGTTTCATCCAGGTACAGTGATGGAAACATCTTTTCTCCTGCAATATGATGATGAATGCATGAAAGTATTCACTCCTCACTTCTTCTTGTTTCTAAGGATCAAGTTTTAAAGGTCTTTTGAAGTTTTTAGAATACGACACATTCAGTTTTAGTTCATGTATTTTAACCAGGTAAATTATTAAAACATAAATTGTCAAGACTTTTTTTATTACTCTGCTCAGTCTCATTATTTATCTGATGGCTTTAATTCAACTTTTTCCCTTGTTTCACTTTTCTCTTTATTTTGCCCCAAAACCAACAGATAAAATCCTCAAAATATAAATTAAACAGCATCTAACAGGTAGCTCCGAGACGTCAATAAATCCAGAGAAATGGCAGGGAAACAGTAGCATATCTCCAAACTCCTCTGGTCTTAATTTCTTTCATCCTGCTCCCCCCCTCCCCCCCTCCCTCCCCCCTCATTCCTCATCTCTTCCCCTTCCTTTCTAACATTTTACTGTAAAGAGACTGCGTGTTTCTGTCTCCAGATGTCAGGGGGCAGGAGGGCTGCAGATGGTCTTCATTCCCCTCTGACAGTGACAAGGAACATAAGATTGAGAGAAAAGTAAAGAAAAGAGAGGGAGAGAAGAAAAGATGTATGGAGCAGAAGGAAGCAGAGAGAGCAAGATTGATAAAAGATGGTAAGAGAAGCTCGACTGTCACAACACATTTGCTCAAGGGGACAATAAATCTTTCTATCAACTTTCCAAGTGATCTTTTATTTCATGATTTTGTTGTTTTGTTTCTCTTCTTTCTACGAGACCTCCCCACACTGTGAAACTGGTACATCTGTAACTGTCAGAAAATCACATGCGTGCTTCAAAACTCAGCTGGCTAGTGTCACCAAAATGTAGAGTTCAAAAAATAAAATAAAATCCCACCTCAGGCTGTTCTTTTGGAAACCTTTTGACCTGATTGATGGTTTATTTCCAACCAGATGGGACAGAAACTATTTGGAGAAAACCAAATACTTTAAAAGAAATAGAAATGTAACAGCTGAAACAGTGTGCTAATCAACATAAATGATCTTTACAAAGTCTTCTGTTGGATACCAGTTATGTGTTATAGCACATGAAGGGCCTGCAATGGTTTGAGCATGAACAAATATTCCATAATGATGTCACGATGGTTTATCATCATGGTGGCAGAGAATACTAGACATGGGGCCCAGGTTTGGATATTGAGAATTTGGCTATGACCCCATCATAGTAGAATCCATATAGGTTTAGTGTGATGTGATTTTCTAAGCACTTGGCTGTAGATTAAAAGAGACTTGGTTGAGGGTGAATATGGAAGATCTTCATGGGAATGAGCTGCTGACATACTCAGTGCAGTAAGAGCTCTGGTCATCATTTTCACACTGAACAAGGTTTTTCAAATTTATAGCAACTTTGTTCCTGTAGATCTTGAAAGTGAGCTGGTTCATTTTGATATGAAAGAGAAGGGAAGACACGGGTGTATTAATGATGTCTGCATTCTGCTTGTAAATATGTTTGCAGAACAAACAGGATGCACAGATTCAGAAGTGGTCTGCAGGCTTGGTTTGCACACCTGTGCTTTACCTTCTTTCAAATCCAAATATCTGCTGTGAAATAGGTCCATTCATTGCGAGGAAGGTCTAATCAATTACCCAGCCAGTGAAAAGTATTAACCATTGTTGACTGCAGTCACAATAAAAACCTCCCGGTAGGTACAAGTAAATGTGGGCTTCTGAGATTAATGGAAAACTTGAAATCAGCTTCTTTTTTATTAAATTAAGTATTTGTAAATATCAATAGAATCCACTTGCTTGTGAGTAACCTTCAAATAAAAGAATCTTTATTATTCAAAGACAAATTTAGAAAAAAAAAAGTGTGGAAAAACAACGTTTACAGTCAGATATTCATAAGAAGCAGATGAGCAAAAAGACCCATTTCATATTAGTCTCTCTTTAAAGAGAAATGTGCTTAAGCACAAAGATTACAAAACGTAATAAATACAGTTCCTGCAAAGAAAATTCTTTGAAGTGAATTTTGGTGCCCAGGGAGGAAGAAGATGAGGAGGAGGAGGAGGGATGTAGAAATTAGGAATTGAGGGGAAAAGAGAAGAAAATGAGGAATATAAAGATGAATTGAAGGTTAATGAAGAGTCTGACACCCCCGGGGAACTTTTCCATGGCTCCAGACATACATACAAATGCACACAGACACTTTAACAACATGGTAAAATCCCAGTACAAGCAGTTAACCTGTAGTTTAAGCTCATCAGCTCACCAATAACACACAATAACTGCCTAATTAACATCCATAAACAGACTCACTGCAACAGGCACTTCTGTGACTGCAAGAACAAAAACAAAAAATGTTGAAATTTGGAGACAAAACAACTTTCTTCAGAGAAAAATTCAAACCCCAAAGCACAAATTAAACTTCATAAGTTAAAAAAATTAAGCTGTCGTCACACTATTGTTTGCGTTTGGCATGTTTTAAACTTCTGCACTTTATTATTACTAATAAAAGTCATCATGTCATTACTGTAAATCATGTAAAGTAAAACAAAAACAGTTGAGTTAAATTAGTTTGTTTCTTCATAAATTATATTAAGTTTATTTTGTGACATGCCACAAAATGTTAAATATATTTGATCTATGTGGCAGTTTTATGGTTAAGAATTTGGATAACGTTGTTTGTCTGGTGAACAATGTGGATCTGGTTAAAAATGTTTCTTAGGAAACACTGATTTAATGCAATGAGATTTTTACAGATATTTATCCCCTCAAGTTGACGGATAAGAATCATTTTTCTTCTTGAATGATTATTGGATTAGATAAATAAGTCTGATTTTAAAAAATCCAACTGGTGGAGGGAAGCAGCTGAAATTACAGATATCAGAGTAGCTCATGAGTTTTTTAAACACAAGTTTCTGGTTTTTATTTGCCTCAGATGCAGGAAAACATAGTAAATTCCTCTGAACAGCTGATCATATGTAGAATTAACACATGTGCAACCTACTGTATCTACGTATCAAGAAAAAGGCAAATTTGAAGATTAGTTTTACAACATTAATTGTTACCTCCGCCAAGGACATAATGATTTTGCTGGCGTTTGTTTGTCTGTTAGCAACAGAACTTGAAAAGTTGTAGACAAATTTTCACAACATTTTTAGGAAATATCCAGAATGGTACAAGGAATAACTGATTAGATTTTGGCGTTTATTCAGATCATTTTACAAATTGAGGAGTTTTAAAAAGGATTCTTTAACATTAGGAGATCAGGCTGTCTTCATTGCATGTGGCTGTATCACCACAATAAGTGGTCTGGATGTGGAACTGAGGTGCTTGGTGGGGGTCTGCACTCTCCAAGTGCTTTTTCTAGTTAATCAATGAATTTTTCCTTCAGTTTGACTTTTGATGTAAAACAACTGTTTGTTCCTTTCTGCTGCATAAAAGTCGTATTTAAAGCAGCAGAGTTTTACAATATCATTTCTTTACATCAGTGTTGATCCAGATGTTTATTAATGTATATTTTTATTTATTCATTTACTCAGTCACAAAACTTAAACAGTTAAAAGACAGTATCAAAAAAATCAAGTTCACTTGTGTGTATATAAGGGGGAAGGGAGGGGTGTGCATTATTGTTTGTGTGTGATCACAGTTTTTAATTGTTTTATGGTGTAAAGCACTTTGTGTTGCAATAATGCATGACAGTACTCTAAAAATAAAGTGTGCTTTGATAATTATGGGCACAGACATCATTTGTGCATTTGTGTGTTGAAGGGAAGCTCCATAAGCTTTAACCTGCTGGATAATTTGTATGATGTTAGATGATTGGTGTGCACGTTTGCGAATAATTCAAGCTAGCCTTTTGTTTATGTTTGATTCTGCCCCCTAAACAGGAAGCAAACTAACCAACATTGTAAAAACAGAAATTATTAAGGTATAAATTTCCAATATAAAATCTTTATTGTCAAGTTCTACAACCCAGTTGCGTTTAAAGGCATTCAACACAAACAAGGTGACATGAATATTTTCTGTTGTCTTAAATTAAGAACACTTTATTTAACATGCTTGTACCAATCTCTTTAATTTTTTGAAATTACAAAAAAAAAATGAACATTTGGTGATGTTTTTTAAGAATATTCCAGTAAAAAAAAATCAGGCTGAGCATACACAACAAACCTGCAGGCAATCAAAGAAATACTTCACTTTTATTACAGCTGATTTTAGAGATTGAGATAATAACTAACATCCAGGCAGGGTGGTTCAGACAATGATCCAGAGTGAGAAGAACCAACAGGACGGGTGGAAAAGGATCAAAGGAGAACATTAAAGAACATTCAAAAGCTAATAAATGAATTATCAGTTTGATGTAATGTCTAAGCTACACCTGAAGGGTTGGTCTGTGTTTTCCTGAATGAGGTGACATGCTGTTTGAAATCATTCAACAGGACAGGAGAGGACTTTTGCTGCCAGAGCTCACAGCGATCATGAGATCTGACGCTGACAAGTCATTGAAAGGGAAGTGGATTTGGAAGCCGTGAAATCAAACGACCAGGAAGTAGAAGAAGGACACGTAAAGAGGTTTAGTATTGAGACAGAGTGTTAGAGAGTTTGAAAGGATGAGGAGCTTGTAAGACGAAAAGTAAGGTCAGTGTAATTCTTTAGAGGGATTAGTACTATCTTCCTCAGGGTGTTGGGCATTAACACATGGCTCAGTGAACACATACACGCACACACTCTAAAACACACAGACCTTCAGTATGAGACTGTGCACGCTCATATGCAGGATTTAGCCTGATCCAGTCATAATCACTCCACATCTGATGATCTGTTCGTGACTTCTGGCAGCGTGTGTATACCAGCTGACTGAGCCAGTGCATATGCATCCTAATATGAAACAAAGCAGTCAAATTCTGAATGCATGGAACATATTTTCTGTCATTCTTTCTACTCATTTTCTTTGCCACAGAATAAAGGATGATGTAATGCTTTTTAAATATAGTGAAGGAATTAGACAGAAAAAAACATGAGGAGATAAAGGGTAAAAGAGATGAAGAGATTAAGAATAAAGGCGCAAGATTTAGCAGGATAAGAACCTCATTTCCAAGCTGCTCTTTACAACTTTCCTTTTATTTTTGGAAATCAGATATATTTTTTTATTTTACTGTATCTCCATCATTTTCTATCTCTTAGAAATTTAGTGGTTTCAACGATGTCTAATCATTATATATTCTGTATACTGAAACTGCTTTTCTGGTATGTGGCTGATATTTATCTCGAAACATGCAAGAAAAAACAAGATGATACTCTGCAGTTCAGATGTTAATCGTGATATGGCGCAATTCAACTCGAGACGGATTCAACACGTTAACATTCAAATGAATATAATACAGCAAATGGAGGATGGTTACCATTTTTTTTTAAATCCTTAAAACTTACACTGAAAAAAAGGTGTTGTTTCAAAATTATATTCACAAAGGAGAAAACAACACACATCAGGAACATAAGCAGAAGAAGAGTTGGACACTAAGCAGATAAACTAAACAGGAACAGATCCCAGGAGTTGAAACTGAAACTAAACATACTCATCCTAGTTGGAGCTCCGCCCCCTCCACGGGAATAAGGGGGACATTTTTCTGCCTAAAAAAAATATGGAAATAAATAGAATACTTGAAAATATCAAATAAAAAACATTTTTGTTCAGATGTCGTGTAGTCTTGCAGCTGTACAATCAAATCATTCTAATTTATTAAAAGGTAAGTTAGCTTTTGATGCAGTGTGGGGGTGAGTGGGTGCACACATTTAGTGCACGGACTCTGATTCCAGCAGTAAACTCTGGTCAATATTTTAGCATCACTTTTTTACAATGGAAGTAGACAAAGAAGCATCATCTACTTTATGCACAAACTTTCTAAATTTTTTTTAAGTACAAACTTTATAAATGATTCTGTTATTCTATAAAGGCGGTGCCTGAAACAAACATGCCTGTAGGCTTTGATCTGATGGTTAAATGGATCCGATTTAATAGGTACAAATAAGTAATTCACCAACACATCTAGAATTTATCTCAAAGATGCATCTGAACATGGCTGATCTACTGATTCAATCACATTGTGCACATGTGCATCTGTCAGTCACATCTCTGTGTACATTAAACATTTACCTTTACTGTACGGTTTACTTTTGCAGAAGAAAGAAAAGGATTAAAATCCAATCATTAAACGAGTAAATTAGAAAATTAAATATGATTTTGATGTTTGAGTAAAGGTTCAATCATAGTGTTTTCAAATTAAATTACATCCAGGTAGGCAATAAAAACTGTCTTTACAAATGAACACTGGTAGTATACCATCACCAGAGCTGCTTTCTTCTCTATTTTCTTTTTTATTTTAGTGACTTAATCAAAATTGATTTTTCTGGTCTCTCTATTTCTCACTGTGGCTCAGATACATTTTTCCTCTAAAGGATTTTAAATGGAAAATCAGTTCCTTCATGTAAGCACGTCAAGATATGTGGGATTTACTGCAATCTCACACAGTCTCACACTCTGTAGTTAAAGATTCATGGAGGAAAGGAACTAAAACAAGCAGAAAGATTTTACATCACCTCAGCACAGCTCAGCTGTTTTTTTAATTAGCTGCAAACATTGTCTGACATATTTTGATGCTTCTTTAAAGTCAAAGATTCAAAGGAATGAATGTTGATTTTGTTTGATTCCAATAAAAGTTTGCTTTTACTTTGTAAAGAAGTTGTTTTCTTGGATTTAACACAAGGTGCTGCACAAACACAGTATGGTTTCTTATGTTTTTCTTGGGTGTGTGTGTGTGTGGGGGGGGGGGGGGGGGGGGGGGGGGGATCTTGTTGTTTGCACAGCAGACAGTCTGTTTGCTCCAAGCTGCCAGGTGTGTCTTAAAATCTCCTTTTTAGTGTGTGTGTGGTTTATCACTCTCTCAGCCCAAACGATCTGACACTTGATGCTGTGTGTTGTTCAGTTTGTGTGCGCGTGTGTGTGTGTGTGTGTGGGGGGGGGGTTGGGTATTGTTGTTGTTGTTTTACTGTAGCATCAGTGGATACTCAGTGTGAGAAATAAAGTGGGGATAAAGTCGGGCTGACACAATAAACCATAATCTTGCCCTTTGTTTCCCTCAAGGCACGTTAACATGAGGATTCAGTTACTGCAAACATTTTAACAATGGAAGCCAAAAACTAAATGAGAGGCAGAGCAAACCCGGAAACTTCCATACAACATGCAGCCGTTTATCTGCAGAACCTAAACACACACACCATAAATGCATGTGGATAAGACACTGAAACATATTGCATTAAGCAATGCGCCAATGTGTTGGAAGTGCATAATAAATGCCACAAACAGGAAACTGATTGGGATTTCCCACAGATCTGTCTCTTTTGATGTGGTGAAGAGACGGTAGCTCAGGCTCAACCACAATCATGTAAACATCCACTGAAGAGTTGTTTTATTAGAGGAACACAGGATCTTCATCAGACTGGTCTTTTTTCTACTATATAGCAAAAAACCTGGTCATTTTACACACATTTTAAATAAGGTTTGAGTTGTTTTACATAAACTCTTCTGCTGTCCTCATTTGAACTGTCACTTTGGTGATTAATTGATTCTCCAGCTGTTGATAAGACATTCTCTACTCTTAAGTACAACCTTAAGAGTAACCTTAAAAGCCCCTTTCAGTTATTCACCTCATACAGACTGTTAGTGTTGGTCATTCCAACATATTCACTGATGTTTGATCAGAAGTTTGTCAGTATTATGTTTTAATGCTCTGGTTTCTGTGTAGTTTTTCAACATGCAGAGCATCAAATTAAACAACTAGCTGGAGGAATTGTTGATCCTATCAGTGATTGGAGGGTAAAGCAAGTGAAAGCAGACAGACGTGAAAGAAAATTGTAGGTATTAAGTGAGAAAACAGGTGTGGTAATTAGTAAATACCAACATGGTGTGAGAAAAAAATTGTCTCTTGAAATCAAATACGGAGACAAAACCAGAAAAAAACAAGCAAAGATGGATGATCCCCTGAGAAACTAAATTAAACCTAAACATACAACCCAACAAACAAAATAATCAGACAGTGACAGATCATACGTTTTCAATTGGAAATAAATTTATCTGAGTTATATTTTTTTCAATCAGGCTTCAATAATCCATAAACTGGGTTTTAGCATTACCTCTGACAAACACACCCTTTGCCCTGCAGATGTTGTTCTAAGATTTTAGTTTAACTGAGGATTATTTCAAGGTAAAAAAAAAGTAGACATTTTTGTTGCTCATGATGAAAACCCAGTGGGATTTAAACCCATTAATGTGTCCAAGTGCTTATGCAAAATCTAAAATGAGACCCAAAGAGATTATTTCAACCAAATGCATCAGAGTAATCATCAGATTTTGCTCTTGGTTTTCTGAGATCATCACAGTTCTTCAGCTACTGACTCAAAGCATCCTGATAAAGATCAAGCTTCCCTTCAATCCCTGCTAAAAAAAAAAAAAAAAAAAACATTTGAGAAAACAACAAGAAACTCCCTGCAGCAAAAGCAGAGTTGGGATTTACTAAAGGGGCATCTACTGAGAAAAAAACAGGTTTTAGATTTATGAGATTGCCCAAATCCCTGAGCCTGCTTTAGCCACAGCCATCAGAATATTATAAACTGTTTCTACTTGAATTTCTAAGACATTCTCAAAATCCAGCACTATTTCTTAAATGGTGATATTTTGTTATTTTAGCTTGTTCCAGAAGCAAACGTTGGAACATGAAAGAAAAATTATTAAACTAAATTAAATCTTTACTCCTTCAACTGGATTAAATGAAGATCAGACGCACATCAAACTTTAGCTGAGAAGAAGAAAAGTTTAGCAGCTGCTTTCCTCCTGTTATAGATGAACATCTATCCTGTTGAAAATAGAGGCATCTCTCTCTCTCTCTCTCTCTAACCAAATCCACGTTACTATGACGACCGCCAGGGAGAGGATGTGTAAAACCCTGGACTGTGTTTTTTGTGGTTATGTAACTTTTATCAGTCACTCACCCAGTCTAAACTCTGACCCAGCTTTGATTTTGCACCATGAAAGGATCAGCAGATAAAACTCAAGTCGCAAAGCAGAGCTGAGACACAGATCAGATAATCTTTTGGCTTTTTTCACACAGGAGGAAACCACTTTGTAAGTGTTTGGACGGCCAGCGACAGATCCCATCTGTGCTGCTTAAGGCCTGAAGCAGACATGTGGTTTGTTGCTTTGGCTGAGAGGAAGACGGAGTTATAAACTGAAATAATTACAGCCAAAAAAAAAAAAAGAAAAATAGGGAAGATGATAAAACAAGCAGATGTGAAATGACGACAATAGCAAATATTTAAGAGTTTCTATGAGAACAATCTTTCATTAAAACTGTTTCCCCAAAGGATCTCTGAATTTGTTAATTACACCTCACGAATGTATCAAACTCTTGTTTACTGTGAATGTAGCCAGTGTTTTAACTATTTGTCCATGACTGCTGGTAGCAATAACCTTGATCATTGCTCCCTAGGTACCAATACACCATTCCCTGAGCCGTACATTTACACCAGCAGATTATATGAGCTCACACACAAAGAAAGCTCCAGGTTACAAGCCACACAATGTTAAATGATAGACACTATCAGCTGTACACATCCTTCAACAACTGACCACATCTCGACTCTTAATCAAGCCCCTGTCACATGTGGCTGCACAGGCATTAAACTTCCCCCTCTGGCTTTTGTGTGTTACAAAATGAAAATTCCTGACACACAGAAAAACTTCCATGTTTAAGAAGCCAAGCGCTGAATGCACACAAACATACACATGTAAGCAATTTTGGATAGTGAGACGTTCATTCAGACGATCTGTGATCTGTGCTGTTTGTGCACCGAGCACAGACACACAAATCCGACCTTAATCTCATTTATTTGCTCTCCCTCTGATGTGGTCTTAAGCCATGTTTAAGAAGCCAAGCGCTGAATGCACACAAACATACACATGTAAGCAATTTTGGATAGTGAGACGTTCATTCAGACGATCTGTGATCTGTGCTGTTTGTGCACCGAGCACAGACACACAAATCCGACCTTAATCTCATTTATTTGCTCTCCCTCTGATGTGGTCTTAAGCCATGTTTAAGAAGCCAAGCGCTGAATGCACACAAACATACACATGTAAGCAATTTTGGATAGTGAGACGTTCATTCAGACGATCTGTGATCTGTGCTGTTTGTGCACCGAGCACAGACACACAAATCCGACCTTAATCTCATTTATTTGCTCTCCCTCTGATGTGGTCTTAAGCCATGTTTAAGAAGCCAAGCGCTGAATGCACACAAACATACACATGTAAGCAATTTTGGATAGTGAGACGTTCATTCAGACGATCTGTGATCTGTGCTGTTTGTGCACCGAGCACAGACACACAAATCCGACCTTAATCTCATTTATTTGCTCTCCCTCTGATGTGGTCTGCCAGGTTGGGTTTGGTTGGACCAATTATCCCAAAACAACAGGGAAAATCTGTCCAGAGAGATTTTATCTGTGTAAGTTGATGCTCACAGGTTGCACTCTGTAACAGTCACATTTCACAAAGATGTAAAGGGAAACATTCTAATCTAATCCGTCTATTTTTTTGTCTTAATGAAAATAATGAGTCTTAATGAAGAAAAATCATACTATGGTGGATTTCCCCTGCATTTCGCTAAAGGATGTTGTATGATCCAGCTTTAAGAAACTTGAACCACATTTTGGTCAGAGAATCATTCGTGTGCACCAATGTGCAGCAGAAACAGGCAGGTGGATGATAGTTAAACTAACTGACAAAAGGTCAAAGAGCTTCCAGAGTTTTCTTACCTTTCCATCATCTTTTCACATCTCACACTTGACCCTGACCTGAAGCAACTGTTTTCTGAAATGCTGGAGGTCCGTTACTCCGAAGACAAATTGTATTTCAGTTGCATGATTCTCTTCCACCTGTAAAAAATTGAAATTATTTCCACAACTTGACGATTGATTGGCTAATTAAACACACTGTAAAATGTGGATGAATCATGCTTGAATGAACCTGTTGGAGTTGATGCTGGAGGTGTGGAGAGTTTTCCAAACAAATTGGTTCATGACTGAAAAATCCAAATGAAATTATGTTCAAACATGCTTTTATAGTATGAATCGGACTCTGTTGTCACTGTGTGAGTCAGCTACGTAGATCAGAGAGGAGATTAAAGAGATTATGGATGATTTTAAAATGATATCATATTATTGTCACATTGTCAGACACCGGTACCTTCTCTGTGTAAAATGCAGCATTTTAAAATCTGGTTCTTTTGATGCAAAACATAAAGAACTGGAGAATGCATAATACTGTGCATGCAAACATTAATGCATTTTGTAAGTTAATTAAAGGGACTTAAGGCAAGATTTGTGAAAAACTACACATGCATTTCCAGTTTATTCAATGCTAATGGGTCATGAAGCATTAAAAACCCAAAATAACGAGGCCATCCGCATATATGTCTGTTGCCTTGGAAACGCTGTGTGCTACATAATGCGCTGCAGTTCGACGTCCGAATTTCCCGCGCAGTTGTAGGGATGTGACATAAATTGACGATGCATGCGCGTTGCCGACAGCTCTTGAACAGGAAGTACATGGCCGCCGTGGACTTGGATTCAAACACTGAAGGTATACTTATGGATGTTTCTGCAGCCATCAAACGACCTGCATCCACTCTCACCCCCCAAAAAAAGACTTTATCAGCGGCATCTCGTGAGTCTAAAAAAAAATATGACCGAAGCCGGGCAGGCACCCGCATAAATATTGGATATGCGTTCGGTTCATGGAGGGAACTTCAGCTGCATTTGGGAGTGAAAACGGATGCTGACATGGCTCATTTCCTTGTGACCAGGTGAGAAAACATTATAGGTCGTGTTTAGAGCCTGATACAGTATGAAAATGATGAGATCAAATCAAATAACAGAGTGGAGAGACCTGACGTGAAGTATGTTAGCCTCCCCGGTGCAGTGCTGTGAAGACGAACAGTCTGTAAAGTGTATGTGCGCGCTCCCGTGCCGGCTTGGCTGGTGGCTGCAGTTAGCCACAGCGCCTGTCGCGGCAGCACTGAGTCAGATTTTGTAAAGCTGCCTTAAGTTCCTTTAAGAGCTTTGACACCATAAGAAACCCCCATTGCCGAACATTCATTACTGTAATTTGTGTGAATTATAAAGGCATTATTCTAAAAAAGTTAGTTTAGTAGCAGATAAAAACTAAAAATAAATTAAGTTAAAGAGTTACTGGGAAAAGAAAAAAAAAACATTCTCAGTTTTACAATGTTTTATATTTTACATTACTCTGAATATTGAATTACTTGAATAATTTATTGTCTGCTGAATTAAGAAGAGCTTATAGTTCAGGGTTGAGGAGCCTGTTTACATAGGGATGCACAAAAATGATATAATTCTAATCTATCTCTAGGCGAGTGAGTATGAGAGTGTTTCTCAGAAAGCAATGTCTGTCTCTTCTAGGTAAAATATTGCAGTTTTATTCTTCTGACGGAGCAAATAGCAAACCAGCTTTTACATTCTGCAGTACTGAATAGAAAACTTCTATGAAAAATGGTTATTCTGAGCTGGCCATTGATTCCTGTGAGAGACAAGCCTTCCCTGCTAAGAACATTGTTTTTCTAAGTGTTTTTCCAGCCACTGGATATTAAAACCACCCATAGATCTGAACAGAAAAAACGGAGACAACTGTTTTTGTTTGAAAGGTAAAATACCAGAGTTGCATGCTGCTCTCTGGCTTAAGAAAGAGCCACATTCCCAGACAAGAAGCTTTTTTATTGCTTCAGTGACTGCAAATGCACATACACTTTATTGTATCATGAGAATGTGTCATATACTGAGTCAAACTGAGTGCACACACATGCACACGATGCAACAGAACCATATGCATGAAGGAGTTCGCAGGTTGCACACATAGAAGCGTATTTTATTGGGGATAACGGTAGTCGTTTGCACTTTGAGGTGAGCTCAGAGAGTCGCTAATGTCAGCGTAAAAGTAAAACATGACCTCGAGTCAAATACGCCCCTCAGAGTCTCACACACACACACACTTGCAAACACATGTTCTGGTTCAGTTACTCAGACACACCTGTTTGTTGTCCATGGCCTTGCCTCTGCTGGCCTTGACACACCTGCAAACAGGTCTGCCTGTTAGGACAGAAATTTAGGTTGGAATCCATCAAATCTGGCAGCAACAATCCGTGTGTGTGTGTGTGTGTGTGGGGGGGGGGTTTGTATTTCTGACCTCCTGGGGACCCGTTTCCTGACTTTTACTATCTTTCTGGGGTCCGAGGGTTCTTGTGGGGACCGAAGCCTGGTCCCCATGAGGGGGACTCCCCTTTTTAGGGTTAGGGGTTAGGTTTATAGGTATGGTGTGAATAGAGTTTTAGTTAGTCTTAGGGCTAGTTATAGATCAGTAATGGTTAAGGTTAGGAAAAGGGTTTGGGTTAGGTATAAATCTAGTTACTAAAATCAATGGAAGTCAATGGACGGTCCCCATAAGGATAACAAAACACACTTGTGTGTGTGTGTGTGTGTGTGTGTGTGTGTGTGTGTGTGTGTGTGTGTGGGTTTGTATTTCTGACCTCCTGGGGACCCGTTTCCTGACTTTTACTATCTTTCTGGGGTCCGAGGGTTCTTGTGGGGACCGAAGCCTGGTCCCCATGAGGGGGACTCCCCTTTTTAGGGTTAGGGGTTAGGTTTATAGGTATGGTGTGAATAGAGTTTTAGTTAGTCTTAGGGCTAGTTATAGATCAGTAATGGTTAAGGTTAGGAAAAGGGTTTGGGTTAGGTATAAATCTAGTTACTAAAATCAATGGAAGTCAATGGACGGTCCCCATAAGGATAACAAAACACACTTGTGTGTGTGTGTGTATGTAAGGGTGTGTGTGAGATGGGGGGGCGCGAGAGACAGAGGCAGAGTTTAGAACAAAAAAAGAAGCAAAAACAGATTACAAAACAGGGACAGCTGCTCTAAATGAATTATTATTTTCTATAACATTAGGCCAGAAGGATCGTAACCTCTGCTGTGCAACGATGAAACAATCTGCTTCTTCTGAAGCATTTGATTTGTGCATTTGTGATGAAGAAAACAGGAAACAGTAAAGTCCAGCAGCGTTTTAATACAACACAGTTTGGATCATCCCCCTCCTCCCAGCTCTGCCACGTGTTGACATGACCTTGGGTCAAACCCTCAGGCTCACAATGTTCCTAACGTGCTAAAGAGTATAAACTCTTGGGTCACAAAAAGTATTTAGAATACACAATTTTCAAAAGAAGTTCAGAATTTTAAAACCATCTAAAAAAAAACTCCGATTCACAAGTGAAGATGATGGTTATATGAAACTGTCTTGTTAAAAAGATTGAAGAGGGATGAAGTGAAGAGAAGAGCAGGCAATAAGGTAGGAAAGTATGAAAGATCGAGTCAAAAGGATTAAAGAAGTCAGAAAGTGATGAAAAATTGTTTTTCTCCTTGTGTGCTTTAGTAAAGCTGACAGGTGAAAGTGAAGCAGGGGGAGGAGCTGAAGGAGGAGAACTGAGATCAAAGAAAAAAGACAGAATATGAGTTTCACCTCTGCAAGAAAGGCCAAAACAATTTGACCTCTGACATCTGTAAAGATACAGTTACTCAGAAACACGAAGAACTAGAATGTTACGTTTCATTTTGTCTGTCAAAAAAACAATCCCTCAGTGTCTGACAGAATGATTAAATATAATGAATGTCCTTCTCTGTGAAAAAAATACAACTTTTCTTTACTTTAGCCGACAAGTAAAAAAAATGTAATTGTACATAAAAGGTAGGAGGTTAGAAAATTGACAGCAGCAATTATTTTTATAAATTTAGATGCTGTTTTTTTCTTAGTTAAGATGGAGTTTAACATGACTGACTGTTACTTTTGTGGGTCAAGAGCAGAAAGCTGTTATACTGCAGAGTCAGATGATTTTTTTATGGCCCAGCAACAGGTTACACTGTTACATATAACAAACAAAGAGATGTCAGCAGTAAACTGTTGCTCAGGTAAATTTATAACTTGTTACAGTTGTTTTATTGTCTGCGCACTCTGAAAGACTCCAAATTATTTCTTACTTGACAGCTCCACCTTAGAGAGAAGGAACTTCAAATACGATAATGCCTAAAAGCTTTCAGGTAAGAAGATGTTCCATAATGAAGGATATTTATCTGAGGAAGGTGGAATTTTTACCACCATATTTACATTAAAATCTCTAAACTTTTGTGGGAAATTTAATGGAGCAGGTCTGAAGAAAGGACATGCTCCAATAAAGTTTGTGCTTGTCCACAAAGTCCTCCTGAGTCTGTTTGTTCTGAATTTCCTCAGATGCAGAAGAAGATTTGCAAAAGTCAGACAGAGACAGTTTCTTAACATCTGCTTGGAAATCAAAATACAGAATGGGATATCAAACTACTTCAATTATCTTTTTTTGCTTTGTATTTGCTCTCTTCTGTTTTTGGCAAATTAGTTCTCTGAGATTTAAAGATTAATTCTGTCTTGACATGACCACTAACAGCTAGTCACAGTGAGATCAGCTCTTACCCCGATGCACTGGGAGAACATGCAAACTCCATGTAGAGAGGACCAGGACCTTCTTGCTGCAAGGCAACAGTGCTACCACCTGCACCACCGTGCAGCCAAAACAACACAGTTCTCAGAGATTTTCAAGGCAGTTTGTGTGAACATTATTTCTTATAAATCCTATGTTGCTATCAGTTTTAACATATCACCATTTTCTGCCAAAACATCATTAAATATAAATCAAAATTGTCACAGTTAGCTAAATCTATTTTTTTCCTGCAGCGAATGATGACAATTGCACATATAATGCAAAGTTTGCAGTACTGTAAAGCTTTTGGGGCACATTTAAGATTAGAGTCATTTTAAAATCCCAGTCTTCAAGTTATAAACTGGCCCTGTTCAGAATAACTTCTGTATTTCTAAACTGATGTTCTTCAAAGAGACGGAAACTGACTTTATACACATTAACTCCTTATTCATGCTGTAAGGTACACACAGGCATCTTTGCTCTAAAACAGACATTATACAAAATCACAGATAAGCCTGCACGGGCATGTTATGAATGAGATATACGGAAACTCTCAGGAAGAAACAATAATTCACTTGGAGCTGCTCTCTCCTCAAAACCAGTTTCAGCCAGTTTATTTAAATTATCAGCATTCTGGTGCTGAATATATTCACCGCTATAGAATCATATCAGCCCAGCCATCTAAACTGAACAGCAGAGTACAACATTGCTCATAAGAGAGTCAATGAAGCTGCATTAACGACAGTTTAACCCAATAGAGAAAAAAATAATAAAATACTCATTTCCTGAAGACACAGAGAAGATATTAAAGTCTAACAAGTAAATATCTCACTGATGTGGCCACATGACTTCAGGTTTAAAGCGTTTTCTCATTTAAAGTTCTCAGATGTAGATCATTATCTCTGCCAAGAAGATTATTTGGTTGGTTTGGTTTGATTGTCTGTTAGTTAGCAGTAGTGAAAACACAACAGAGAGACTGGTGTGGAATTCTTTCACCATTAGCGAGGGTTAGTGGTTAAAATCATTCAGCGTTGATAGATAAATGCCGTCTCAAGATGTATTTGTTGGATAAAGATCTGTGAACTGTAAATAAGTCAAAAATGAAAAAAAAATCAACGTAACTTTATTGATCTTAACGTCAAGAAGTCAAAAAACTATAGCAAAGAATTCTGTAACTATGTTCCAAGATTCTACCAAGATAAACAACATATTATTAACTTTCCCATAAAACTTGGCTTTTTAAATTGTAAAAAATTTGTTCCAGATTTTTATCAGATGATGTTAGCGGCAAATGAAAAAAATGGAAATTTGCGATTCCCAAATTTGACCTGACATATTTTAGATTTAAAATGTTTGATTAAACAATATAAATCTGAACCGACTGAGAGAAAAAGAAAGACTCGGGAGTCTAATCGGCTGTATGATGTTTAAATTATGCAACAAATTAGTTCATATTTAATCAGATGGGAACCTTCCTTGGCAAAACAAAGATTTTTTTCAACTGTTGCTGAACTCTCTGAACTCTTAACAGCTAAAACAAAGCTGAATTTTTATATTAGAGGCTTTATTTTTTTACATTTCTGCTCATAATTATCAGAATCTATTTTATGTCATCTTAAAAAGACCATGATCTCACACTTGGTTTTGTTTTAGTCCGTTTTTTCAGACACCTGTGTTGAAGTTGCTGAAGGTGTGAACATTGTCAGGTACGCTTATGTCCTGCAAATCAGAGCAAGTCATGGCTGTTTGGTGAGTTTCACTAAGAAAATGTTGCACTACCATAAATTTAAGTAGGACTCGTGCTCGGGAGTAGTCAGCTTAACTACTTAGGAGAACATCCTGAGTCCCGCTATACTGAAATCATTTGCACACACAAAGACGTGTTTAAGCGGTTATCAATGTTTCCCGGCTGTGAGCCCACCAGCTGAGTTACATCACGGCTCAGAGAGACACCTGCAAGTACTTTACATAATAACACATTGAATCACATGCACAGAAAAAAATAAGCATCTTGTGTATTCTCCATGTACTGTTTGTGGCTCTGAGGCAGACATGGTAAAATTAGGAATACCTTGGTCTCAGCAGACTGTGGCTGTGCATCTGTCAACCGAATCAGAGCGCAGTAACCTGGCGAGCCAGCCAAGTGATTCTGTTTGTCTCATCTATCTCTACATGACCAGACTGGATAAGCAGAACCATTTATCTCACAGAGTCCTGCCACTTAAACCACCGAGGCCACAACAGTTTCACATCCTGGCCGCATAATGACTGAAGGCTGTGGCTGACAGGGGGTGAAGGGTAAGTTAAGTATTGCAGAAGGAAAAAATTGGGCTTTGAATGAAAACTGTGTTCAGGAAGTCCAATTTTCGGGAGCGTAGCATTTGATGGCAGGTATAAAACAACTACTAATTCTAACAGTGTGAAACTAATTAAAATAACATAACGTGAGCTGCTATCTGACTTTGTCAATGCATGTTCATTATGTGACTCATAATGAACACGGCTTAATTATTCTGAGTAGAAGAAATTGAATAAAAATGCAGAATTGAAACAATCATGAAATGAATCCAAAGGAAGTGGTTGAGTCAGTGTTGCTTATCGTGCATTTGAGACAGTTTATTTGTCTGAAGCACAGACAGATGTGGCATCACAAATATTTTCAAACAGGAACTGACTCGGGTTTAAAGCTGTTTTTTTTTTTCTCCAGAACTGGGATGTTTAAGAATCTGTGTCATCTTTTTTTTCTGCTTAGATATGATTCAAAATATCATATTTTTCTCATAAAGAAAAAGGAAAGAAAAGATTAATTAAAATGTTATACTTAATCATTTTTATAGAGGAAAATCAATCAAACTGACACTTTTTCATATGTACTGTTACATGTTTTATTACATATAATACAAAAAGTTTCTCAAGTCCCTGTGATAAAAGGTAGTTTATGTTCATCAAGCGATACAGCGTTACAAAACCATCTATTAGGGTTAGTATTCTATCAATCCACAAAAATTCAAGACTGTTTCATCACTCTTTTCCTCGGGGGGCGTGATGGTCGTAAATCTGCACAACAATGGACTTTGTTGCAGAACTGCAAGTCTACTGCTCCTCAGAAAGAAAACTGTTCTTCTATCATATAGTGTGAAAGATCACAAATCTCATCATGCTGAATAAATCAATCCATCATTTGGACATGGAGTTGACATCATACAAACGCGTGACGGAAGTAAAACATTTCAAGTATTTTGATCGTATCCCCAGTGGTCACGTCAAGTGGTCTTAACGCAACATTCATCCATCTATCTATCTACCCACTCGATTCATCCATTCATTCATCCATTTTCTACACCAGTTTGTCTCTGTGCAGGGTCGCAGGGGGCTCGTCCATCCACCTGGACAGGTCACCAGTCCATCACTGGGCCTCATGGAGACAAACGACCATTCACATACATGCATTCACACCATGGGCCAATTTGGAGTCACTAAAAAACTGCATGTTGTGGTTTGTTAGCAGAGGAAAAACCCAAACATGCACAAGAACATACAAACTCCATGCAGGAAGGTCAGAGGCAGTTAACAAAACATGTGAGAACAAACTATGATAAAGACGTCTGGATTTTTGTTTGATTCTTAATAGAGAGTGGGTCAAGCTGGACATCACACATGTCTGATTCCTTCCACAAATACTTACAGTCACACTTTTTTTTTTCCCCCAATATGTAAACCAACAAGACCAGTATTTTTATCTAGTATAATCATTTGGGGACCCAAATTTTGAAATTTAAAGATTTTAGAAAAATGTATATAAATTATAAAATATTTATGTATTTATTATTATTTATTTATAAAATATTTGAAATTCTCGTGGTTGAGGTGACACTAACACCAGGTTGCATGTGCCAATGTGTCATTCTGAGAACAAAACCGTTTAGACGTGTTGTTTTGTTACTATTGTAGCAGCTAGTCTGATGCCATTCCATGAAAACGTGTACACAGGAAGTGTTTGTTGTCATATCTTGTTACAGTTGTCAACAACGTTCTGTTGTTTTTGCATTTTGTCTACAAATTTCTTCAAACTGAAATATGTAGTTAAGAGAGGAAAAAAGTGACAAAAATTCAAATAGTGTGGGTGATAATAATGAGATATTTTCTGCATTTATTTTCCACCCTCAGTCACTCTGCTTACTATTAACTGTTGCAAACATACTGAAAATATAATACATGAGGCAATAAATGAGGAATGCAGAGCTATACCACATTTTATAACTAACACAATCCAGATAAACACAGAAAAGTGGGCTTCGGTGTGACACAGAAGGTCACTCTGTTGTACCAATTAGGCTGTTTCTGGGCCATTAGAGGGGACATTGTGACATAAAGCACGAGAAGTGTAACAAATCAGAAAGTAAACAGAAATGACTTTAAATTACTGCCTGCAGCAACAGAG
>SSNP01000002.1:4054632-4130854 GCA_006937955.1 Pachypanchax playfairii | reverse complement strand
GGGGGGGGGGGGGGGGGGGGGGTGGATGAGAGGACAGTCGGTGCAGAAAAGCCAAACTTCCTTCCTGTCTGAGACATCACAGGCCAACAATAACATAGATATTCTCTCTGGTTTCATCTCTCTCTAGTTGAGAAAAGTCCTCACGGATCAGACAGGGAAGGTCAAGTGGATGGTACGTTCACGACCAAAATATACACACGATCCTGAATCCAGCAGTGAGACTACTTGAAGAGAAGAATATTAACAGGTTCCATGTTTCCACATTTTAGTATGTTCGTATTTGTTGATGTGAATATTTAACCGATCTTGCATTCTGTGTCTTACATCACTGGAGGTGAATGACAAACAGAAAGTGGACATCATCGCTCACTAATGGGCAGGGTTGACTAGCTTATGTAACAACACAGCTTCAAGCTGTTTTCATACTTACCCAGTCTCTTCGTTTCAGCACATTGAATGCTATAATGTAAAAAAATCATCCCATATATATTTATATATAACCTGATTTAAAACTTGTTCTTCAAGTCACTTAATAATCATGAACAATGCTGACCTCAGCTGGACCCAGAGAGTTACTGCTGTTGTTTACCCTCCTTTTTATGAAAAGCAGCGGGCAGAAAATGCGACTGAATAATGTAGCAGTTCCTCCTCAGACAGACAGAAGTCTAACGGAGCGTACAATCAGAGTGAAAGAGATGAGCTGAGGGATAGAAGCAGGGGAGGGTGAGACATGTGAGACAACACACAGAGGCGGACAGATGGAGAGTGTGTCTTTAACAGGTAGTTAGTGTGTGTCATCGTGGCAATAGAGAGGTGAGACAGACAGATGGTCAAACGCAAGTGAGACAGATGAGCAATATATGTACCAAAGCATCCCACGCTTAATTAATTAAAGAATGGAAACACTGCGAGGCTCTTGGCTGCTTGAGACACAGTTGAGCGTGTAACATCTCCACCGCAGCACACCCACACAAAGACCCAGACACGTGTTAATGCAAGCTAGTATACACACATGGCAAAACAACCCTGTTGGACCTCTTACTTTACACGATCTTAATTGAAAGGAGAGCGAAGAAAACAAAGATGAAAAAAGGAAAGAAGTGAAACAAATTAAATAGGGAAGACAAAGGTGGGAGTGGGAGAGCAGGTGAGACAAAAGCTGAGATCAGTTAAGAGGCGATGAAACCATTTGAGGTACAGAATGATGATAGCGCGGAGGGAGAGAAATGGAGTGTGTGATGGAAGAAAAGAATGATGCAGAGGGAGTGAGTTGGAAGAGGAGGAGGAGGAGGAGGGAAGATTAGATGGAGGATGGAGACTGGTAAAAAATGAAAGTGTAGTGAAGTGCAGTGGAGAGAAGAGGAGAGACGAGTGGAATGAGAGGGGAGCAGGCTGATGAGAAACAGGAGGAAGAGAGACACTGTGACCTCACGTGCACGACTGCAATGACGCTTTGAAGATCAACTCAAGGTTGTTAGATAAGAGGGGACCCATTCAGACCAGAGAGGAGGAGGAGGAGGAGGAGGGTGACTAAGGAAAGGTGGGGCAGCGGAGAGGGGGGTTGATGGTGAGAAGACCAACAGGAGGCATGATGGAAGAGAAGGCAGCAACACACAAGATACATAAAGCAAAAAGAAACAGGAGAAAAGGATGAGAGGGAGGTGAACCGGAGAGAGGAAGAGAGTGATGAAGACCACAGAGAAAATGATTCAGTGACTCAAGTTGCCACAAGGCGTGCATTACCCCGAGCGCGTTGGACTGTTTGTGTGCACGTGTGCAGATACACACTGGTATGCAGGCATGCGTTAACTTGTGCACAAGGGCTGATGCACCGCTTTTGGGAGAGATGCAAAACAAAATGTTTGAATTTTCATGCAGGAGCGCGTGTGCGTTTTCGTGCATGTTAAAGTGAGTGTGCAGTTTGGCAGGAGTGATTAAGTGCCGTGAGCTTGCCAGCCAATAAACAACCACACGGGCTGTGTTCCATTCCTTAATGAGTTACTCTTATCAGTTACCCCGCGCTCCTCTTCTCCTTACATGCATCTTTTATTCTCTCTCCATAACATTATCTCCTTCGCTCTTTCTCCTGCATATGTCCTATTATCATTCATCTCGCATTCCGCCACTTGTACTCCTCTTTCTATATTTTCTAGCTCAGCTGTGTTTTTTTTCTGTTTCTTTATCTTGCTGTGCTCCCCTTTATACGCCTTGAATAAAAAAAAAGCAGGAGGGGTTGACATTGTCGCTGTCATTCAGACTGTGGAGTGCAACACAAGCAGGTATGACGATATGCAGCCGCCCTGTAAATTTAACCAGATGCACGCTGCATTTGATCATATTAACTATATTTTTGTATGTTTGCTAGCTGTTTATCACACCAAACAGAGTGGCTCTCTGGGGTGTTGGAGACTGAAATTACTTTTGGATGTATCGCCATGATATTTTGAGCGGAAACTCATGTTCCGTTGAGAAAGGTTAATGAGTTTGGTGATCCTTTTTTTTTTCTTATGACCAAACTGTTGCAACATAAACATCTGCTTCAGCTGTAATTTGTCAAAGTAATTGTGAGCCTGTTAACATGCTGATCCTATTATTTAACTGAAAACATCACTGATTATAAACACAACACTACAGAAGAGATTCTTCTTCCACTCTTTTACATTTTTAATGTGTTTCACTTTGTTGCTTTTGTTTTAAAAAAAAAATAGGATTGCTAATCTATGTTGGGAAAATAATAAACTTCACTGCTATTTAAGCACAAGAACAATTAAACATAATAAAATAACAGGTGTTTGTTTTTGCAGCAGACATAATCAGAATCCCATCAGGAGCCTAAACAGACTTGATGAAAGTCTCAATGAAGGAAAAGTTTTAATCACACAGGATCCGAGATGTTGATGACAGTCTCATCTTCAGTGAGTGAGAGTGGGATGTAAGTCGTGGCTCATGAAAACAGAAAATTACGTAAGATTTTCAAAATCAAGGCACCAAAATCTCCAGTTATACTTTATAATCTTTCACAGACTCCCTTCAGGACCGACAACTTGTTGTGCCTCAAGAACAGAGACCTTGATGTTTGTAGAAAATACCAAGATTACTAATACCAGTCAAACAGGATAAATTATCCAATGTAGGAGCATCTTTCCCTTAAGAAAAACATTTTGTTGTTTTCAAAGCTTAAAAAGCTATTGCCAAAATATACTGTTATAATTCATGACTCATGGTCCTGTATTAATTCAAGTAGCTCAGCTTCTTTGTTTGTTTTGGATGAAATTATGTTTAATAGCATGAAATGTCCACATACATCCAGGCTAAATTAAAATCAAATGCCAGATTTTTTGGAATGTTTGAAATCCCTGATCAAAAGATCTCATTTATCCCAGATATTAACAATATATGACATGTATTAAAACACTATTAAATGTATGAGTTTGTGTGGAAATTGAGATTTTCATCTCGTTAAAGATCCACGTTGATCCATGTTTGTATTTGTTGAGACACCAAAGCATTGTGGCACCATCCCTGCAACAAACAGTTTTCTCAGGGGACTCCAGTTTCCTCCTATAAACCAAAAACCTGTTAGACTAATTGATGACTCTACACAAGCCCTAGATGTGACTGTGTGTCTGGGTTTTTTGGTTTCTGTCAGCATGTAGCCCTGTGGTGGACTGGTGACCTGCTCGGGCTGTAACCCCTCCTCTCACTCAATAAGAGATGAGCACTGGTTCCCTGCAACCCTGAGCAGGAACACTCAGGTAGAGAACATGACTGTATGGATGTTTAACATCTACACCATCAGTTTCCTCTTTTAAAACAATCCTTAAGCAGTAAAATATCACAGACAATTCTTTATAACAGGAATTTCCTGTTTCATTTAACATTTCCATGAAATAAAAATGCAAAATAAAAGATCTCTTCCTGTCGAGCACATTTCATCTGCTTTTAAAACGTATGCTTGGAAAAATGATTTAACACAAACTCATATTGACTTTCTTTCCACAACACAAATCGATTAATTCAATTTTCAGTGACTGAAAAGGAGGTAAAAATCTTTGACATCCAAACTGTAAATCCAGCTAGTTTCATTTAAAAAGCTCTTTCCTTTTGTTCCTAGATTTAAGGGTTATTTACTAACTTTTATTGTGTTTTTGCCCCATTTGATAATTGTTTGTGTCACATACATTAAACAATAAAGACTAAACTACTTGGTCTGAATTTCGTTGGAGCATTTTTACAGCTAAATGAGGTTTATGACCAGTCAAAACATTCAAACCACAGTCAGTGATTACTGGGTAGACCGCAGCTCAGATAAATAGTCCTGGCTGTCAAATTCAAGTGCCCAATCCAAATTAGATGAATATTCAGCCTCAGAATGTAGAAATAAATTACTGTCAGCAGTTCTACAAGGCCAGGATTGCAAAAACTAACAGAACTGACCCTCTAAATAAAAAGGGTGTGACACAACTGAAAATTTAAGAATAAAATCACAAACAAGAAACATTTTTTCAGTTCAGCACATAACCTTGTGTGAAGCATCATGGGATATTAATGAATACTTATCAATAATTAGTTAATAATCACTGGTCAACACCTTTTTCTCTCAGTCTACCTATTAATTCAGTATCACTTTATAATAAGACCCTGGAATTAGTAATAAATAGTTAATGATGGTTTACTAATTAAACTACAAACACTTCATGAACCATTAATTAACTGTTTCAGTCACTTCTTTCTTCCTAATCTTACTTCAGTTTCTCTTAACTGCTTTTAATGATTTCTAAGGTGATTACAAACTAACTTATTATGGGTTACAGGCCTAGTAATTTTTTTTTTTTTAATCTATATGTTACTTTTCTCTTGCAGCCAAACTTTCACCTCCTTTAGGTTGTATAAGTGGCCACATGTCACCAGCCAGAGGGAGGAAACTAAAAATAAAATTTGTTTCTCTGTTGTAAAATATTTTGGATTTCTGAAAGCCATATAGAAATCCATTACCACAGCTAGTAAATACATCAGCTGCATCAAAAACTACAAATCAGTAAACAAGTTCATGTTCACACACCATACATGGATGTACTGTGTATCTTATTCTTCTCAAGAGTATAAAATGATAAAATTATACTTGAACATGTGGTATCTAAGATATCTAACACAAATGAATCAACAAAAAACTGTTACTAATAGTCTGAGTAAGCTTGTTGTCTTTGAACAAATCCATAAATCCACCGTCCGTACACATCCAGACACAAATATTTGAGGACGCTTGTTGAGAATTTCCCGGTCCACTTACATCAATCAAGTTGTAACTGTTGAAGTAAAAGCCAAGATTCAAGATGTTCAGATAAAGTGTGGGGGAAAGTGCTTCTGTGACCAAGTGACTTTTGATTTATTGGCCCCCTATAAAGCCTGTAGCTGCCAAGCTAACCAAAGCTTGAGTGGATTTTCAGTTCCAGGTCTTTTCTAACATAGTCCTCAGTGCAAATGTTGACATGAAACAAACGAACACCTGGTCATGACTTCAAGTCATGCTTCCTGATATGTTGTCGGACGTAAATCAAATTAACTGCAGTTAATGGGATTAGAGCAGTAACACGTTGTAGGAGACATCAATCTGGTCTGGAAGTCAGCCATGAGTTTGGTTCTTTCACATCTCACAGAGTCTCTGTGGCCAACTGGCAGAGCTGATGGTCCACAATAATTTACAGTCTACCTGTTTTTTTATAGCAGTGACTTCAGTTGTTCACATACATGCTAATGCGATGATTAACTTAATCAACGTCAAATTCAGTTTACATTCCCTGCAGATGTGAAAAATACCTTTATAATCTTTTTTTTGGCCAGATTTTGGTTGGATTTCTAGGCAGGGTTCAGATCTTCTGAAGTAGGATTCTGCAGGAAGGTTGTAAACAATCAATATCTAAATTTTCATACAATCTCAGTTTGGAGAAATAGAGTAACTCATAAGACAAATAAGCTTAAGGTTTATCACAAAGTGGATTACTACTATTTTAAAACAGTGATCATATCAAGAATGTCGTGGCGGTTTATGCAAATGCTGTTTTTTAAGTCTTTCCAGCGCAGTCAGTCTTCTGTTGCACAGTTACAGCCAAAATATTCTGATATTCTAATCAAAATGTTACAAACTGAACCTCAAATGCTACAGCTAGTTAGCTTCACTGCTTAATTCTACTACAGTTACTTAAAGAATTTAATGTAAATATCAAAACAAAACCAAAAGTAGTGTAAAATTTTGTAATAAAGCATTTGCATGAACTGCTATAACATTTTTGAAAAATGTTATTTTGAAAAAATTTTTTGTTTTAATTCAGTTATTTTAAGACATCAGTCAGGTCCTAACTAATTTTTGTTTCTCCAAACTGAGGTTCTTTTAAGAACTCTAAAACAAGTGGTATAATTTTTGAGTGGCAAAAAAAGAGCATGTATTAACTTTAACCAGGTAACCAACTGAGTTTCAGGTAAACAAAAGTTGGAAACAGATCATGACCAGTTTCTTCTTACTTCCTGTAAAACTGCTGAGTTTATATTTTTACATTTTTGTAGGAAAATCTGTCTGAATATTTGATTCGTGTCAGATAACACATGAAAAATAATCATGTCTGTTTAAACATTTCCAAGAATACTGAAAATTGAGACAATTAAGACATTTAAAATACTCAAAAATTGTAAAATACTGATATTTTTATTTTTCAAAAATGCAGCAGAAATGTTTCAGGCTCGTCACAATCCAGCCATTTGTTGAGAAGGTAAACCCATAAGAAAAAAGATAATTCAGTCAAACACCCTTTAAATGTTATTTTCGTATAGTTGCTTGCTTCGAATTTTTCAGCTTCTCTCACATATTCTGGTAATTGACTTCAAAAACAATCATGACTAAGTTACGTAGGATGAAAAGAGGTTAAATAGGCCTCACTGTGACAAAGCTGCATGTAGTCACACAGGTGAGACTGGGAGGGGAAAGGAAAGAGGTGAACCGGTCTAAGGTTAAGGAAAAAACAGGGACGAATGCTGATCTACCAATATTTAGAGCCTTTGGTAAAGTTACTAGATTGTTTAATTTGGAACAACAGAAAGTTGGGGGGGTTTTGTACTCTCTGTAGTAGAACTTCATCTCAAATACTTATCAGCTGTATTTTAAAAAGCAGATTCTATAAATAGTTGATTCTGTACAAAGACCTTTAACTACCATGATCCAAATGGACTCACAGCATGTCAACTGTAAAAAAAACAAAACCTCAGTTAAGTCATTATGTTCACAAGACAGTGGTCTGGATTTGAATAATAGATTTAATTTCATTTAATGGGCGTCTTGGTAAAATTGGAACTAGACTAATATTGCTCCTTTAGGAGGGTAGTAAGGCATAAAAGGAAGCATACTTGGAACCATGTTTGCCTGCAGCCTTGATTCTTTTTCACATTATTACACAAAGCCAGAGCAACTTCTTTTCATTTTCACCCAGAGACCACATTCATTAATCAAACATCGATCCAAACCGCAGTCACAGGAAGCAGACCAATCTCCAAACTTTAAAACTTGGGTTTTTGAAAAGGGGGAGAGTAAAGGTTGCACCTCACTGGGCTGAGACGGTTGGCAACTAATTGGAGAAAAAAAAAAAACTGCCAGAAGATACACACATTTTCATTTGGAGTCAAACTTGATTAATATTCTCACCACTGAGCAATATTCAAAATGTCTTCCTGAACAGTTAGCAGGTAGCGCTGTTTCCTTGCAGCAAGAACGTTTGGGGTTCGAAAATATTTCTGCATGGAGTGGGCGTGTTCTCATGGTACATACAGTATGTGAGTTTCCTCCCACAGACCAAAAACATGCATGTAGGTGAACTAATCATCTCTATGTGGCCTTGTGATTAACCAGCCGCCTTAGAAAATGAATTGATGTCTTAATTTGTTTGCAATGTATCCTTTGTTTCCACAGTTTGTCACACTTGGATTCATTTTGTCTCCAATTCTTTACAATCAAGTCTTACAGGTCGTTGACCCCTCCAAAAGTTATCTCACTTACAAAAGCAAAGTAAAGAAGGATTCCAAGCAGTTTCCATTCACCAGTGACTGCTATTTGACTATTATAACAAAAAGTATTGTCTCAAATTGTTCAAACATGTTCAAAGTTCCAGTGACACAAGAGTGAAGCCCTTCAACTCACAAGAGGAAATTGGGAAATCTAACAAATATTTGAGGACACTTTAGAAACTCCCTCGTGAAGGCCGTTCACATTTTGTTGCCAACAGTCGCAGCCTGGCGAGTTACAGGCTCAGTAACAGATTCAACACAGCTTGGTAAAATCTTTTAATCAGGGCCTTTGAAAAAGTAGTTCAATCGAGCGCTGTTTTAAACACATGGGGCCCGTCATAACGTAGAAATTCATGAAAGGGGGAGAATGAATCCTTGAGTTTTGGGAACATTCTGTCATTTAGGACACTTTTAATCATCCCCACCTGTTTGTTTACCATCCATCTGACTGACAACAAAGACAATAGGAAGGGTTGAGGAAGGTAAAACATTTGGGGGGAACAATAGGAAGAAGGGTTTAGGTTTAAAGAGTCTGTGGTTTCTGGCTGGTGCTCAATCATCAAACCAGTATTGCATTATCTACACAGTACTAGCTCATAGTCTAATCTAAAATTAAACTAAATGAAATAGGCAGGATGAGATTAAAAAAAAAAAGTTTCATATTTCAGCTACTAAACAAGTACCTAAATGCTCACATAGTTAAAAACACTGATATGACTGTGCATAGCGAATGTAGCTTTATATCGGGGTACTGTGTACATACTACAGAAGGTGAGATAGAAAGACAACCAGCCTCGCTTTAAGACATCTATACAATAATATATTAATATCTGAAATCAAAGCAATAATGTGGTTAAATAATTTTTAATGCAAGAGCAGGTAAATGCTATAAATCATAATATATCATCTGTATCTTTCAATTCTATTTACAAAGTTTGACACATAGCTGGTTGGAGTGATTCTTCAGAGAATCTGGCAACACTTCAGAGGCCCCTTTTTTTTTCTTCTGACCCTAACTTCTGTCTCTTGGCACACTTTCCATGTTGATCTTTTTTCATATCCCTCCATCTCTCTTCATTTTTCTTTCCCCTCACAGCTGTTAAATCCCACTCAAGAAAATCTTAATCTTTTCTCCACTATCTGACTAACTCTTCTTTCAGCTAGTGTTGTCTTTTTAATCCTTTTTTTACATCCATCGCTTGCTAAAATTTGTTATTTTCTCAGCTTAGTTTGATCCTTGGCAGATAGGGCCTTTGATCTTTTAAAATGGAACAAAAAAAAAATGCTACATTCACATTTTAACAGGTTGTTCAAGTTGACATCAGCAGTCTGTGTGTAATTTCTTCTCAGCTCATTTCTTCATCTGCATCTGATTTCCTCTGTCTTTCCCACGACTGCTCAGGTGCAGTAAAAGAGAACTGTTATGGAAACTTTTGTTAAAGGACGCTTCACTCTCCTCCTCAGGTGTAGAAAAAGCAGATTTAAAATCCAAAGCGGGTCTTGGGACACTCTGAATGGATTTTTTGACTGGTCGGGTTATGAGATGCATCTCCGGGGGTCCAGTTTCTCCGCAGTTCCCCAACATGCAACACACAGATGTCTGCTTTTTTTTTCCTGTTCCTGAAAAATGTCTCTCTGTTGATCCATCTGTAACAATCCTGCAGGGTAATTAGTAGAGGTATTTCAGTCTGTTTCATGTATTTGTGTGTGCGTGTTTGTGTGCGTGCATGTGTGAGTAGGTGTGTTAGAGTATGAGCCGTAACTACGTCCTTGTATGTATTAGTATCTGGCTGCGGTTATACACGTGTGGTGGAGTGTGTGTGTGTGGAAATGTGTGTGTGTGGCAAGTGTGTATTACTATACGGACTATGATGTGTGTATCCCTGATGAGGATGTCCCATCCTCATCCCAGCCACTGATCCTGGTGTCATGGGTGTCATTGGTGTTGCAGGAGTGACGGGGTGTGACCCCGGGGTCACTGGAAGCGAGCCTGGGGTCAGCGAGGTTATCAGGGGCACATCGTCCGGTGAGCGGCGTAAGGTCAGCGTGTAGTCAGGTGGACAGGTGAGGCGCACGGTGTCCAGTGTGCTGTAGATGTCTTGGGTATCCAAACCATCCAGAGCATCCAGAGTATCCAGAGTGTGATGGTGGTGAGCGTTGTTTCTCTCATCTGCTGATGCAACATCACACTCCAGCTGCTTCACCTAAAAATTCAATAGCAAAAGAGCTGGAACATTATCTGCATCTTATTACCAAATCTAGGATGGCAATGTTTCTTATTTGCTCATAGTGGTTTTAACAAAAACTAAACTTTTTCTTCATGTTTTTAACCCAAAAACTCAAAAAATGAATGACTAAGAAACATTCTTATGAGCCTAATGATGCATGTTAAAGCATGAACATGTAAAACTGTATCTCAACAGAATAAACTGTAATGTCTCATTTTACCCGACAGAAATCTCTAAAAGTTTACAAAAATCAAGCAGTGCAATCAGTGATTTTCTTATAAAACTATTATTCACTAAAATTCTATTAAAACTTCCAGTAACTCATCAGGTATCTATCACATATTAAACAAGCAGTTATTTTTAATGACCTGGAAATGGCATAAAAAAATTAAATGGCAACATCTTCATAAAAAAGGCCCAATGAAATAATATTAAAAGGTGATCAATTAACAGGATGATGTCACTTTCTTTTTAAGCTCCTTAAATAGCATCATGATTGCTGAAAGTAGCGTGACGTGGGCCGTTGAACACAAGCGTGATACAAAATGCAAAAACTGAGGATTTTTTTTTCTCTGTACATAAAAGAGAATCATAAAATAAATGACAAAATAAAAAACAACACACGCAGCTGTGATGCTGAGCTAATTAGTTCAATTGCTAATTATCAGGATTTGTCAACTGTAAAAAAAAACAAAAAAAAACGACATTTATCACTCCCTGTGTGATATTTCAGACTAATGCAAGACAAATAACAAAACTTGAAAAAAAAGCCTAACAATCAGTTAATGAATAGAAGGCAATTGAAAGCCATTCAAGCAATCGTGCACCACACACACACACACACACACATCAAAACACTCACACACACTGAATCTTGCTCTCATAATGTCTGCTGATGACAGGCTCTGTTTTATTAAAATGTTCTGCATGCAGCTGGAAGCCTCCGATGAATGAAACATCATGTGTTAATAACATGAATAATTCTTACATATAACTTAAATACATAACTTTTTCAGCAAATTCCAAGATGCATCTGGATATAATCTGAGAAAACATACAACAAAACATTTTGTTTACCTGTAGTGACATCAGTCCCTCCCCCTGCAGGTGGGCTGCAACGTCTGCAGGTGTAATGTCCCTTCTAGGAGGAGGAAGAGGACGTGGTCTACGGTGCTCCAGACGCCTTTTGTCCTTTTTATACAGCAGAGCTGCAAACGCAAGTATATTAAGAAACAAGAGCGAAGCTCCAACAGCAATCGTCACTGAGAGTTCAGTGGAGTAGTCCTCATTCACGACACGGACCCCATTTTCCCCTCCATCCTGGTCTAGACTAGACTCTGGTGGCTGCGGCGTCCCTCCTTGTGATCCTGGGTGGCGTGTACTTATAGGAGGTCTACCTTTAGGTAGGCGCTTGGTGTAGGAATACGGCGTATCA
This sequence comes from Pachypanchax playfairii, assembly GCA_006937955.1. Lineage (NCBI taxonomy): Eukaryota > Metazoa > Chordata > Actinopteri > Cyprinodontiformes > Aplocheilidae > Pachypanchax > Pachypanchax playfairii. The sequence continues at coordinate 4,119,142 of SSNP01000002.1, read as the reverse complement.
TCCTGTGGAGAGGGACTGTGTGTAAAAGAGGAGACGGACTGCAAGAGCTCGTTGACGTGGTGCAGGTGAGGAACCAGCTGGAGCCAGAAGGAGATCTTGGTGGCTCGGTAGTGGTCTCTGACTCGAGGTTTGAGGCCAATATGGAGGTACAGCTGCTCTTTAGGGGTGTATTTAGACCAAGCAACTTCTTCAAAACGATTAGGCTTTGTGTGGATGAACTTGGTGTCTTGAGGAACTGGTTGATTTGGGTCACTAGTGAAAGGAAACAGATTGGGGTAAACACGCATCAGTTTTTGTGCCATTTATGAGGTGTTAATAAAAGGAATGGGCAGTGAGTTTTAGATGATAAAAAATGCACAAGTTCAAATAAACAGTGTTGTTTTTAAAGGAGGCTGTCTTTCCCCGTCACCTGTTAGTAACACACTGACATGTTTCCTAATAGTCAAAGTGCTTCAGCAAGCTGGGGGGCATTTTTCAGCATAGCATCAAAAAATCTTAAAAAAAAAAAACATCTGAAGAACAATGAAAGAAGCATTTTTATAATTAAAAAAAGTCAAATATCTGACAGAGGTAAATGTCACAAGAAAGTAAAACTCTGATCAATTGAAAGATGATGACCAACTGTATTTTTACTTACAGGTGATAAAGAAACATGTCATTTAAATTTTTCTAATTACATTAATTTAAATCTTATAATGACATTTGTATGAAAACGTAACAAAAACTGATGTTTAAAGTTAAATAAAAAGAGGAACTGAGATAATGCTGCATCTATCTAGCTCAAATATTTCACTAAAGATAAAAAAAACAGTCTAATATGGTGTTCTGCCATATTTGGTTCCGATTTTATTTGGAACTTAACCAATAATTTAGTCTTTTGAACTTCTTAAATGTCACAGAGCTCTAAAAGAGCTTCTGAGAACGTTTCAGCTGCCAACTGTCCTCTGAGGATACTGAGTTTCTCTCAAGCCGGCCAAGAATTTCACCAGGCGTCTTTCCGATCAATATCAAGGTGACATGAAACAAACCAGTGGCAGCTATTTTCTCAAAGGAAATACAGTTTGCTTTCTTTTTTTTTCTTGAAACACAACTTAAATGTGATTTACTGTGTATGTGAATAACTGGCTTTTGTTCATTTTACAAACTGGTTCCAAAGCTGTTTGGATTTGCAGTTTGAACCCCAGCAGTGCAAACAGAAAAGGAGATGAATATGATGAACGTGTGCAAAAAGAACATCCTACAAAATAAAAGCACGTATGGAGAGTTAGATATTTGTCAGCAGCTAAACCGTTAAATATGAAAACAGAATTGTCAATTCACACCAGCTGTATCAACAACAACGAAAAAAAGCTGCTAGCATGAATACCTACCGACACCCAGACACACACAAGCTGAGAACTGATACACCCACACAGAGGCTCACAAAATATACATCAGGGAGTATCGCCTCTCCCGGTTAAATTGAGCTGTCGCAGAGTTCCATCATCATCAGAGGTGCTCTCAGCAGAGTGAAATCTCTTTTCACAGAAAGTTCCCCATTGATAATTGAAGTGTAGACCAAACTCTTCACATCTCTTCCTGGTGATTTTGCTCTACAGCTTGCTGCAGTAGTAATGACAATACAGGCTGTGCTAGAAACTGGAAACCTAATGTGATATGACTGCTTTAATGCATTCACATTAAAGACAGCTTTTCTCGTGTCAAAATATGCTCGTTCTCTGCACGGATTCCTTATTTTCTCTGACAGCGAGGCTCTATGGATGTTTAGATCAAGGTTTAGGCTGCAGATGTCTCTGTAAATTTGAGGGAGTCTCAGCGGATTGAACCTCAGTTGGATTAATTATTGGTAATTACTCACTGCAGAAGGAAGGTCCACCTTCATCAATTACTTTTATCTTGTATTTCACACCAGTGCAGTGAGATAAGAAAGACACTTACGTATCTGTGCACTGTCAGGTTCACAAAGTTTTAATGTGGGTTTAATTTTTTATGCAACAATATTTTTCTTAGCTGCTGGCAGATCATTTCATTTTCAATTTCATAAATTGAATGTCTGAGCTAGAGGCAGTTCTTTTTAATTTAGCATTTCGAGTAAACCTTCACTCTGGATTGGTGTAAACCACAAATGAGAGACGAAAACTTCTCCAGCGAAGGTCAAACTAAAAGAAAAGACTTGATTCAGACAGAAAAATCTGATGATTGTTTTTTTAAATATTGTCATCACATCAGAGAGTTTTTGAAAGAAAAAAACATCCTTCACTTGTCAGGCTTTTGTTTTGTTGGTGTTGATGTAAACACGGTTCCTCTGTCATACATTAATAAAACTGCTTCGATGGAAAATCCCAATTTAATCTGATAATTTAATGAAAAATATATTTTGGTTTGTTTGGATGTTTTCCCTGGACTTCCCAGTTACAAGTTTACAGCAGCATGCAGCATTTAGCAAATAGTAAATTAAACTCTATGAAATTAACATTGTTCAGTGTTTTATCATGCTGCCTCCGCTCATCTTCACTGTTACACAGTCCATAAATGCAAACAAATAGGAAGCACGTGCAAACTGAAGCAGCATCAAGCTGCTTCTATTGATAACATCAACAAAATTCTGACTTGGCTGTTTTATTTCAGGCTTAGAAAAGATTTGTTCATGTAAAGTCCAAAGTAAGCCGTCAACACAAACTGGAACAACATTACGTGTTACCAAAACCTTGTCTACTACAACAAAACAAATATTGTATTTCTATTCTAGAATTTGATTAGATATTCTGGTCTTCATTTATTCTATTATTTTCTACAAATGAGGGCTTTGTTTCAGTTTTTAGGAACTTGTTTAGAACAATCTGTTCTTCTGAATGTTTCTCAAACCAGCAAACATTTTATTAGCTCACCCAGTTTTGGCAAAGTTTGTCCAGTAAGTCATGACGACTGCGCTCAGCATCACGTCGTTCTTGGAGAAGTTACAGTTGAATAGATCCGTGGGACCCACCATGGGCACTCCGAACACATACGGCACCTGAACACAGACACATACACACATGCTCACGCTAGAACAACTTTCACATTACATTCATTCTGTGAACAGTTGTTGTAGTTACAGCTAAATAAAGACAAACTTAATGAACTTTAACTCAAATACCTAAAAGTGTTGAATGTAGTTAGAGTTCAGAAAGTTATCGACAGCTTTTAAAGTTATCTGTGCACAAATGTTACTTATTTAGTCACATATTTAGCTGAAGTGTACGCATGGGTATGAAATAATCCTATGTTGTGACAATTTAAAGCAAGACCTGAGGCTGAAGAACATCAACAAACATTTCAGCTTAAGCAGGGCAGGCAGCAATTTTATGGCATCAGTGGACAAAAATTCAGTAATCTTCTAACAGATTGTTGGAGCAGTGACTGTATTCTAAGCGCCTCAGAAATAGCTGAGCCTCTTGTCCTGTCTCTGCAGATAAGCCCAGCAACCCACTGGAGGAAACTCGTTTCGGCTGCTTGTATTTGCACTCTCATATTTTCAGTTGTTACCCACCAAGCGCTTTTCAAAACAAGTGACAATCTACCTGCACTAGTGGCTTCACCTTTGGGCTCAGCCTTGTTCATCACAATGAAACACTAGAACCTTTTCACCTCTACAGATGGTGCCCACCATCAATCTGCACTGCAAGCTTTCTACATTGTGAAAGAAAATCTAAATATTCTTAAACTCCTCCATTTGGGACAGCCGCACACTCCAAACCTGGAATCCAACATTTTCTGGCTGAGGACCATCATCTCCTACTTGGTGATGCTAGATTTCATCTCAACAGTTTCATGCTCACCCACAAACCACTCGACAACCTGCTGGAATTCTTCTCTTTAAGAATCCAACAGGACTGTTCACTAGTTCACTGACTGATCTGGGAGCTTCCCATTCTTTGCCTGTAGCTACATAAAGGTTTTGACCAGAACTGGGGACAAAGGGCAAGTCTGGAGAAGTCCGAGTCTGAACTCTTGCCAGCAATGAGTACTAAGCGCTCACTCTGGTAGTACAGGAACTAAATGGCATGTAGCAAGGGACTTGATACGCCCTACTATCAAAGCCCCCCACCTCCAACTGTATGGCATGACGGACGCAGCTCTAAGCTTTCTAAATGTCAACAAAACAAATGCAGATTGATTGATGGCTCCTTTCTCCTTTCTACTTTACCACAACAACTGGCCCCAACCACTTTACAACCACAACTCTAAACAGCTGTCTCTGCTATAGAAGTCCCGAACATGGTCCATTTGTACTTAATGTCCCCTGCTTCACTTAGTCTGCCAGAAAAGCTCAGCCACAGGTGAAATTTAAAGGTTTCCCTGTCTAAGAATGCAGCCAAAGGTTTCCAACACACTCTTACTGTATAACTGTATGTGCACCATGTCTGGCTGGGATTTTGGAGAGGATGCCAGGCAGATGACATTTTTACTTTTTCCTGGTTTCTGACTTCCTCAGTTTGAATTATACTTATAAACCACTTTGACTTGGTGAGTCGGAAGTGCTATTATGTTTGGTTTTGAGATAATTACTACAGTCTAGTCAACAGTTTTTGGTTAATATTTATCCTTTCTGTTACAGAAATAAAAACTTGAAATTGTCGCACCTCATCACCATGAGAAGAGTCTGCCCATGGTGGCGTGGCGTCGCTCTGGCAGTGGTGGTAAAAGGAGTAAAAGTAGGTGGGAGAGCCATACTGAGCATGAAGATCAGCAGTCGCTATTGCTGGCGCCACCCATTGGTGGTCTGTAAAAAGTGCAACCAGAGTTTTCCTGCGAGTTTCTGCGTTGTCACGATCAGCCCAGTCTGTGTACATGAACCTTAAAAAAAAAACACTTCAAATTAGTTTACAATAGAATGTGCCTATTAATAATGACTTTGTAATGCATATGAGTGAATTTATGAATGATAGGACATGAGCTGAGATTTCTTTCCTTGAGTATTTTTATTTATCTTTAGACATGAAAATTACAAATTTAAACTTTACTTGAGCTTCATTTTTGTGTAACGAATATGTTTCAAAAATGTTTTCATGTCTCCTCAGGTGGACGACATGCATTTCAACTAAGAAACCTGTTAGTGGTAAATAATTAGGGATGGTAATGCGCTATGAAAACATAGAAATATATTGCACCATTTGAAAATAGCAAAATAAACTATGTAGAGTAATAAAAATAATCCTTCAAAATAAACTTTGTATGCCCACTTTTGCCCACATACATTACTATGCACACATGCACAGAGGTATCTGTGGACTGAGGGATCCATTTATGTGAAGTGACATGAATTTAATTCATTATATCCTTATGATATTATCCATAAAATATTGTAAGAATATGACATGTGTTAATTTTATTTTAGAGATTTGTACTTATGTGTAAAATAATAACACAAAAAGTTTTACTTTGAAAACCTAATGCAAGACTGGATCAAATGAAAGCTGTGGAAATGAATTGCTGCTTCTAGTGGACAGAACTTACAGCTTGTGTTTTGTAGTGTGAGGCGAGCGGTCACACCACCACTGAGCCAAATAGGTTTTAACACCACATGAAAGGCAACAGGCTATAAAATAGATGGTATCCATGAGGAGGCTCTTATAAAAACTTCAAATAAAAAAAGCCTTATCAACCACAAATCTTGTAACATGATCTGAGCCAGCCACTGAACGCTGGATCTGCTGGCTAAATGCTAAATTAATTAACTAAAGTGTGCATGTCTGTTGTGATGTTGGTTTAGTATCTGAAATCTTTAGAAGATTGTCATGCTGCAGTGAAACTGGATACACAGAGTAGTTGAACTTCGAGGAAGATGATGATCAGATTAATGAGTACAACAAACCGACTAATGGATGTTACTGTCCAGAAACCAAGTCCAACCATCGCTGTGTTGCCTAGCAACGCAGAGTTTTGTGCGTGCACTTTAATTTACATGTTTATGTGCTGCAGTCGTGTGTGTAGCCTAGAGTGTATTTGCACTTGTGCTGTTCAAAGATAATCTTGTTATCTGTCATATTTTTGGAAGTGGCTGGTTATTTGATTCTTTATTGTTTTTACATAAAACCTATTGACACCGGCTCGGGTGCAAGAAATCTCCCGACAGCTGTTCAGAAAGTTTATAAACAAGATATTTAATCAGGATTCAGTTTGACTTATTTAAATGAATCACTTCATTTTATTGAAATACAAAAATGCAAATAACAAAAAAAGGGGAAAATGGATTTAATTATTGTTAAAGCTTAACTTTAACATTAACCGTAACGTTTTTATAGTCTTTACACATGTTGTTAATATTTTTGAGGGCAGCATTTTTATATACAAAATAAATATTGTGCTTATTTTTGAGCTTTTAATGCAATGTACCATTTCTATGCTGCTCAGCCTTACAACAATAGTTTTCAGTATCGTCATAAAGAGGCTCAGTTTTGTTTCAGGTTGTTCTTTTATAATCAGTTAGCTAATATGATGTTTTGTGTGTGTAAAATATCTGAAAAGATGCAAGTCCAGATTAAACACAGCACTGATCCTGAACTGCACAAAATACTGAGTTTATATTTTAATGACAAGTGGCTGTCTTGAACTTCTTTGTGATAACCAATCAGAGCTGACTTAGCATTTTGTTGGTATTAAAAACATAACAGATGAAACAATGTTTCAGACTGATCAGAGCAAAAGACGTTGCAGCAATGAGTTTTATGAGAAAGATGATTTTAATTAACATTAAATGTTTTAAACCTGTGACCAAAATAAAACTATTCAGCTGCTCCTTCATGGATGTTACTATTTGGTCCATCTAGAAGTAAACAAGCTGGATGATGATCATATCTCTAAAAATATCGCACTATTTCTTTTAATCAACAGACATTCACTCGATAACTCACCGTATGCTTTCTCGCAGAGTGTCTCGGCCTTCTGGGTATCCATATAAACTATCCACAAAGTCTGACACGGCAAAGTCAAAGTCCTCAGCGGTGACGCCGTCCTCTGAGTCCACAATGCCTTCCACAAACTTCACACCCTCACCCTGATTTACCCCCAGCATCACGTCATAGTTCAGAAACTCGCCTTGCTCCATCAGAATCTGGGGATCATCAGGTATAACATCGCCATCAATCACTGGGGCAAAAGCTGTGTGATATTTGGCCGGAGTTATGTTCTGCTCCACAAGTTCACGGTAACTCCGGCCCTGGAGGCAGGCAACCAGTTGACTGCTGTCGTCAATGCCACAGCCCACCCTCTCACCAAGCTGCCGAGCGTACTTGCTTGGCTGATAGTTGACAGCCCAACTGGCTAAAGCGCTGCCACTCTGGATGATGGCTCTGTGGAAAAGGTCTGACACACAGAAACACACACATATGAGGGGAAAAAATACTGATGTGTGGGTGCATGCACCAACACGTGCATGTAGATTTGAGAATGCATGTGCTCCTGCACGTGCATGCATGAATGCACTTATGGATGCACATTGGAGGGTTACACAACGTATTTACGCTCAGAAAACATGCAAATGCAAGAAGCCGAAAGGACAAAAACACTAAATATACATTATAATGAAAAACTTAAATAGAATACAGATGAGTGATGAGCATGTGATTTTTATCAACCACAATTTGGAGCTTTTTAAGACTTAAAGTGTAAATAAAATTACACTAAATTAGTGAAGACATTTAAACATGGATAATCTCATCTCTCTGGCCTTTCTGTTCTCTTATTTTACCAGCGGCGGGCCGTCAGGGCCTTCAACGCCTTCTCTGCAGGCCTAAAAATATCCGAATCACAGCTTGATTGTCCATGAATGCTTCTTAAATAAATAATTCCAGATATTCTGTCCACTCCCTTTCATAGCTTTTACCCTTGCTGCGCTGCTTCAAGATATGTATTTTCGTATTAAAGCATTTACTCAATCACGTTTCTGCCACCACTTGTTGCCAGGCAAGATCAAAGTTCAAGAACTCTGTATGGAGGCCTTCACAATCAGTTCTGCAGAAAACAAGCGTTGATAAATCTGTTGCTTCAACCAATGAGATCTTGAGTTGAGGACACCAAGGCCTCCTAGCAGGCGTATGATGATGTCAGCGTATTTACATCATTTGATTGGCTAGTCAGAGAGTGAACCAGTGTTGGCAGCCCATAGAGGGCTGCACAAACAGAAATAGTTGTGCTCATTTAAAAGCTGTTTTGTCAACCTACAATGTCCAAAGAAAGAGAAGAAATGGATTTGGTTGTAGATTTATTGTCAAAGCCAGTTTAGAAAGATCAGAAAATTCTGACATGCAATCTGAGTAATTGAACTCCTTTTGAGGAAAGAGGACAGATTTTCAGTACAAACAATCAGAATTTTTATGCGGTACAATGTTGCTATATTCCTAAATAATAATGCAGTTTTATGAGATTATTATTGATGCTTTTTTATGTGTGTGGAGGCAGCAACTTTTTTTTTATTTAATTTTATTTTTTTGCAGTTGCAGTTTGCAGACTTGTACACCCGTTTGGTTTGTTTCTTAAGTAAAGGCATTTATTGTGGCCACTCGAGTTATGAATCTGCAATGCAACAGCTTTTTATACTGCATTTATAACTATAAAATAGTTACTGAGTGGTGGACTAATTCAGACAGAGCCCCCCTGAAGGCCTGGGTGGGAACTGCACGGTCCGCCACTGTATTTTACTGTGTAAAAATGTCAAATGAGCATCGTAGACTAGTTAACCTGTGATTTTGCATGAGTTTTTCTTACCCTCAGAATAGTGGGACAAGGTAAGGAGGCTTACGCAGGAAGCCCCGGCGCCAGACCCAAATACTGTCACCCTGTTTGGATCTCCACCAAAAGCTGCAACGTTCTCCTTCACCCAACGCAGGGCCTGAATCTGATCAAGCAGGCCATAGTTTCCCTTTGCCGCCTGGTCACCTGTGCTAAGAAACCCTGCAGAAACACAGACAGAAGACTGGTGAAGGTTTTACAAAATATATGTTTGTAAATATATGTTATGAAAGTCAAAGCTAAAAATAAAAATTAGACTATAGGACAAGCCGTATATATCCAACAACCCTGCAATGTACACAAATGAATGACACATCTGACACACAATAATGGGATTCTCACTGGAAAAATCAATTATACATGAATTGTGAACATATCTGTAAAGAAAAAAAAAATAGGCGGGTGGGAAAAAGATGTGGTTTTCCTACATTTTCTCATTTTTGTTCACATCGTGAAGGTACGTTCTTATTTTGTCTAAACTTACACAAGCAGAAACCGCACATACGCCATTATATCCTCAGCTACCCCATATTCCCTCCACCACTGACGTTATTAAGTAAACACTGAGGATCCTAATGGCTTGCTTCACCACAGTATATCTCATTACTGCAGAAGCTCATTTTTGTGAACCTCAAGCACATAAGAGTATAATAAGCATAAAGGCACCGCTAGAATAAAACATTTTTTTCACTTATGTGCATTTTACCAGAGATTTCATTGAAGCAAATAAGGCAATATTAGTATTATATTTATTCTCAATGCTTCCTGAAAGACTTCTTATGTACTGTATTAAATGCTTTCAAGCAATATTTGGGGGAATCTCTGTTCAGCTTCTTTATATTTTCACAACCTGTAGTCGCTTTCAGGTTATTACAGTAACAAAATACTAGTGTAGTAGTACAGTATATTTAATAGTCTCACCTTATGCATCCAGCTCATGGTGATGAAAAGGAGGAGGAGGAGGAAGATGAGGCTGTTACAACAGATGATGATGATGATCATGGTGATGATAGTGGAAATGGCACAAACACAGGCGGTGAACATAAAACACAAAACAACATGTTGTTTCTATTTAGCTCAAAATGCAGCAGAATTAGGTTTTTCACCCACAAACAACATGCAAAACAAATCAGCACTCTTCTAATAAAAGTCTTGAAAATCAAGGTTTAAAAACATTTAATTCAGCTGAAGTTCAATCCATTTGAAAAAGAAAAGCCTCGCCTGAGGCAACCTGTTAGCTTAGTTGTTAAGGCGTATCCCACATGGACACAAATGCCCTCCAGCAGCAAGTCCCAGAACCAACTCTCTGTCTGCTGGACCTTCACCGCATGTCTTTTCCCACATTTCCTGTCTTTGCTGCCCTTGTCTAATAAAAAAATGCATTATCTACTTAATTAAAGCTGAGTCAAGATGTGGCTTTCCTTCTGGGAGCAAAACCTCTCTTACGAAGCTTAAATGCTTTCTATGTATGAGTGAAAAATAAGCACAGAACTGCTCTAAACAGTGCATTTCTACAGCAAGCTTTTCTTTATAAGGAACTTGTTTCAAATAATAGCTCTGTGCTTTTAGTGTATAACATTAAAAAAATCACCTCCCCATTGAATGTTTTCTGTTTCTTTAACTCAGTTTTTATTAAGCCATACATGCTCTGCTCACATAAGCTACTTGGTGCTACTGCCCTCTGTATGGTCGAGCAAATGATGTTTTATTGCATCAAATATTTTAACCCTCATGTGGCCCAACTCATGCTTTGTCATTTCAATAACTGCGGTCACAAAAAGCCCTAAATGCCTGGATTTTAAGTTCTTCTATTTGTTCAGCTCCTGAGCTTTCCAGAGCTGTCTAAAATTAGAAAATCCAACGGGGAATCAAATTGTTGCCGTTCAGAGAGCACTGACTCAGAGAGTCATGGAGTTAAAAAGGATCAGATTTGAGTTGATTCCAGCAGTGGGGAAGGAAAAAAAGGCTTCTGGGGGTTTAGTTCCCCTATGGATCCCCATTATGAACATGTTTTCATTCAGAACAAAACAACAAAAAATGCTTTGGGGGAGAAAAAATAACAAAAAAAAAAAATCAAATCACTCATGGTTTTTACATTTTGTAGCTCATTGAAGGATTAAATAATCCAGATGGTGAATATGGTGTAAACTTGTTTAGAAAAGTGAACTGTTCTGTAGAGATATAAAAGGTGCATCAACATAAATAAAAGGATTGTGTTAAATTGAAAAATCCATCAGCACATTTATAATGAAACAAATTGCAAAAGTCAATCTGTATATAATAGCATAAAATCTAAATTAAAACCAGCAAACTGTGAAAAAAATATATAATAACTGTGGATTTTTAAGTCTCTATTGTTTTTTTGTGTGTGTACTTATATAAAATACATGATCAATTTGGTAGTGTGAGCTTTAATAATACTTTAATCTGCACAAAACTCCACAACAAAACCATAACAGAAAGAAAAAAGTGTGGAGAGGGTGTAATTATAAAAGATCCCTATAGCAGAACCTCAACACTTATTTTTTGTTATGCTGTTTTAAAAGAAATAGGGAAACTATTTTATCAACTATGACAATTCTTTATATTTGTAACCACGTCACTATATTTAGCAAAATGAAAGGCTTAAATATGAACTGTTATCTACAGAGGTGACAAATTGAAAAAGCCTTGAGCCATTGACTCTTTTAAAGAGGTGATCTAATGACTCATGGAGCCCAAAAATAGTATTTTGGTGACATAGTTTGCGTCCACACCTCATCATTATATGATGAAACATTTAGATTTTTATGGGCTTTACCTTCCCTTGAATAAAAATGCTATAATCAATGAAATACACAGTGTTCAGAAAAAGTAAATCAGATGATATGAGCTCTGCAGAATCTCCTACAACCATCACCATGTGTTCTATGTACCTCACACGATTTTTAGAATCAGAACCAAAATGCAATTTTTGCCTCAATTTCTGGAGCCTATACAAACTGTTTACAGTATTTAATGAAAATATATATTAATGTATATATATTCATATATTAATTTAATATTACAATATTGAATCAAGTCATTAGGTGGAAAAGTATTTCCAATAAAGAATCCAGCAACTGTAAAAGTTTCACCGGGAAAGTACACAAAGCAAAACCCACAGAATCACTTAACATCATGTTCATCAAGATAAAACAAGTAACAAACATAATTATTTTACCTAAAACTCCCAAACGATAGTTGATAGTTATGACGATGACGTTGCCGTAGCTGGCTAACACGCTCCCATCCATCATGTTCCCAGTGCCTTCAGAATACGAGCCGCCATGGACGTAGACCATCACTGGTCTCAGACCCCCTTCCTCATGGATGTCTGGAAGATATAGATAGATAGATAGATAGATAGATAGATAGATAGATAGATAGATAGATAGATAGATAGATAGATAGATAGATAGATAGATAGATAGATAGATAGATAGATAGATAGATAGATAGATAGATGCAACATATGGCTCAACAGTGTGCTCAAGCCATCAAGGTGACATCATTAAACCACATAATAGCAGTGGGAGTTTTCAAGTTTTCATTAATTTTCTGCAAGCGTGTGTGTGTGTGTGTGTGTGTGTGTGTGTGTGTAGGGTCACTTGAATGTATATCAACCAATATGTATGCATGAGTGAGCCTGTGTCCTTCCCACTTTCCTCTTCAACTAAAGGCGTAAACCCCGTAGCGACTGAAGCATGCATATTAAGTGTTGGTTCATCCAGCGGCGTGTAGACGAAGGTAGAGAAAACAGAGTGCATTTTAAAAAACCCTTATTTATTTATTCAGCAGGGATAAGTCTGCACCCTGGCAGCACACTGGTATGTTTTAATCATTTGTCACAACCAGAGGAATCAATCTCTTGGTTTGTGTTTTGACCTTAGGGCACAGTGAACCAAAACATGTAATCTTAATCCTAATCTCACATGCATTTTTAACCAGACCTGTCCCTAAAAATCAGTGCTTTTCACTAGGGTACTCACCTTCCTCGGTGGGCACATAGATGTTGAGGTAGAGACAATCCTCGCTCTGGTGAGTGAGGTAAGTCGCTGCTATATCCAGGTTTGCAGTGAGCCAGGATGGCATCATGTCTCCCAGCATGCTCCTCTCATCCAGCGACTGCGGACACACGGGAGCGAACTGCGTCACATTTCGTATTCCTGGCCAGGGCAGTGGCGGCTCAGGAGGCTGAAAACGTCGATCCCCAGTCGGAGGCCTGGCGTAAGGTACTCCCAGGTACTCGATGACAGGCCCAAGCAGGTCTGAGGGCAGAGGGGTCAGGATCCCACGGATTCGACCCTGTGCGGTAGAAATGACAGGCACTGCCTGCTCAGCCAATGAGGGGCTTGGTTGGAGGAAAGGGGACAGGCAAAGGGAGAGTAAGAGGGATGGAAATCCGAGGGGAGAAGGAAAGGGGGAGGGAGGGCGAATTCTGCTGGTCCTCAGCTGAGACATGTTGGTGGGAGATGGGGGAAAGCAGTGGAGGAGGAGGGACTGGAGGCAGGTTGAGGGTCACGGATGTGCTGACCCCTCAGAGGTGTCTAACTCTTACACACAGCTGCTGCTCAGCTTGGCCCATAACACACACAACACACTGTCCCGTCTCTTGCAAGCAACCTTTTCCCCTTCTGTATGTGTCAACGTGTGTGAGTCAGTGATTTTGCATCTCTGAGTGAGCTGTGACTCAGTCAGTGAGTCCCTTAAATACACGACTGTGAGTGTATGTATGGGTTAAAGTCTTTAAATGAACGTGTATGTCCTGAGCTGCCAATCTACGCATGTATGCACGACCGTGGTTATATGTGTGTGTTTGTGCATGTTGTGTGCGAGCCTCTTGTTATGTAAACAGTAGCATCACTGTTCCTCTGTCACTCTCTCCTTCCGGTCACCCTTGTAAAGAGCCCCAACTGTCGCCTGGAAACAAGAAATAAAAGGAGGAGAAAAAAAAATTAATTTCATTTATCTTCAGTGGAATATTCACAAATGCATGAAGAGTCACGCACACGTGCACAGGACACACATATGTCATCAGACACAAGCTGTGCTACCTTGCTGCTTGCTGTTCACTTTAAAAATAGATATGAGAGTGATAGATGGGGCAAACGAGATGTTGTCCGCTCAGCTTAACTCGGTGTCAGGCTGTCAGGGGCTGCTGTGTCACATCCTCACTACACTACACTACAGATCATAGGACCTTTGTGAGGGAGGGGAATGGGGGGGGGCGAGAGGGAGGGGGGTGTGGGTGTCAAGTCACACGCTTAATTAAACCCTGAATACACCACAGGGCTCCTGACCTGCATGTAGCATCAGATTGAAAACATGTGACACAAACACACACTTGTTTCTCTGTCTCTCTCTTTCTCTTCTATATGTCACACACACATGATCTCAGTGCACCTTTCATGCTCACACACACACACGAACACACACACTCCTTTTTCCTTCTCTATAACACACAAACACACGCACAGCTGCTCCCCAGCCGACTCTCTCACAGGGCCCGAGGACAGAATATTAACACATCCACGCATCCACGCGCACGCTCAGGGAAATCTCTACAATCACACATACATCCTCTCACATTTTCATTAAACTATATCCTGCAGTTATGTTGGAATTCAGAATTATGAGCCTAATTCTCCCTTTTGTTAGATTGTATTGGTGCTGTCCAAGGTGCTAGTTAACATTCCAGTGGTGATCACACACACGCTGATGAATAACGCTCCATTTATCAAGGCAAACCCGCCGCCTGCCACCCTCCCCTTGTGTATTTTCATATGCAAAGAACTAATACAAGCAGCGCTTTTTTAAAAACCGAACAAAGAACAGAAACAAAAGAAAAGAGGGGAAACAAGTGCAGGAAAAGAACACGATTGCTTGTAAGGCAGAATATCCTGTCTAACTCTCTATCGGCAATGAAGCTGACTACGGCAAAAACACACACACACAAACACATTCCCTCTTTATCTCTCTCACACACACACAGTAAAATGCAAACCTCAATCTGCATTCCCGCTGCAGTAAAAGAAATTCCCCAAATATGAGAACGCAGGAAACACCGTACCCAGAGGGGCAGAGAGGTGTAAAATCCCGCCGTGCATGTTCCCGTCCACCGCAATATTCGCCTCCTGCTTTCGCTGCTGCAGCTTCTCCGACGTGCACGGGATGGGATATTTAGAGATATTCCTGTACTGATGCTGCTGCTCCTGCTGCCGGTGGTGGTTGTGTTGGTAGTGGCACGTCTCCTGGGTGGAAATAACCCAAATAAAAAAGAAGGGGGAAAGAAAAAAAAACCGCCCCGGAGCCCCTTTTTCAGTCCACGCAACGTGTAAAAATGAAAAGAAATGTTTAAATCTAGTTTAAGTGTTTCTCCTTCGAACACTAGGCCCAGGACGTTTAAACGATCAATCTCCCTCTCTCCCTCTCCTTCCTTTCATTCTCCTCCCCCATCTCCCTCTCGCTGCCTCCCTTTCTTTCTCTCTATTTTCTCCTAGATGCGATTGGACACTGTGGCAGGCAGCAGCTACTGATCCAATGATACGCACCTAGCTCTGCGTGGAAGCGCACACTGGAAAAAAAGGGGGGAAATGGAGGAGAGGAAACGCACACAGGGGTGCATACTACTGAAGAACATTAGTTCATGGATACGGATGGATTCACGCACACCTGTAGATGATGCATTGCTGACAGAAAGACATTTATTCACCTGCAGACACTCTATCCTGCACATGAACATATACACAACTGGTGCTAGAGTACACAGTGACCTCTTCAGGACCAAGCATGAGAGTCTGTCCCCATTCCATTCAGCCATGGCTGCAAGCAGCTTTCTCCCTTAGGCACTGTGTGTCAGTGGTGTGTGTGTGTGTCTGTGTGTGTGTGTAAGTATGGTAATGCAGTTGGTCCGCAGTCGCTACTAACTGTGTTTGGGAACACTCCTCACGTCAGCACACCCTGCTGCAGCAGCATTCAGGACTTTCTATTCCCCTCCTCGACAATCTTCCATCCAGCCATCCATTTATTTGTGTGCCTGTCTGCTCCTGCACTTGTTTGCTTATTCTTTCTGCTCAGCTCCTCTTCCTCTTTGCCCTTGCCCCCATTTTTTTTTTTACAATTTCAGTATTCAATAATGAAAAAAAAAAAAAAAGAAGAAACATGGGCAATGCAACTCAATTTGTGCAGATGGGTTTTGAAAGGTGAATTAGAAGGATGACATTGACTTATATAGTCTTAGATTTACAAAGTCATTCATTCTGGGACAGAAAAAAAAAAAAACTGTCACCTACTTTTTTTGACAAGACTGCCAACAATGAAGCGTTCAATTAGGGTCTAAAGTCTTGCTCTGGTTTGTATCAGCTTAAAAGGTCAAAGCTGTAGTCGGAGCTTAGAGTTGTGGAAACCAGAAAAAGTTCTAGATAAAATTTGAGGAAAGACTTTAAAGAAAAAAACACTGTTTAAGCTGCAGGGCATGAAACGATAACTTGAGATTTCTGCCCTTTGCATTTGTGTTAAAGGTCTAAAATAAAAGACATATAAAACTAAAACAGATCAATACTGTCTGAAATTTAACCTTGATGGTTAAACTGAAGAAGAAAAAAGAACCGAGGTCAAAAGAAATGTTAAAGCTGCAGACAGAGGCTCATTAAGATCACCGTGGTAACCACACACCTGCGTCTCATTCCCTGAATGCAAACTTCATGAGAAGCAAACAAGAACATGGACATGCAGCAGTGAGACACGGTGGTTGAAAGAAAAAAAATGCATGTGTTATGATGGATTGTACAAAAATATATTAAAAGATTGTGGGAGAGAGTTTGTTTGCAAAAGATTTCAAAATCTTAAACAGTTAAAAGGTAGTGTGTGACATCTTCAGCTCTCTGTTGAAAATTAAGTGGAAAAATCTCTAAAAAAAAAAATCATAAAATTTAAAATGTGATTGTGTAAAAACTAAAATATTTTAACTGTCTGTTTATTTCTGTAAAGTTCAGCATTCTTTGCCCCAAAAACATTAAAACCTCTTCAGACAAGCTGCAAACCTTTGAAATTGATAGATCTTCTAAATAAGAACTTGTAAACTGGAAAATACATCTGGAGGATTTATAGATAATTCAAGTTTTTAGTCATTTTCTTCTGGTAATAATCAGATTTTGAAGTGAAAGTTCTTCCTGCTGTCTTCATAAGACCAAATTAGACGATAATCATAAAGACAAGACTACTGACCTTTTAATATTAGCAAACTGCAGCACTAGAGTCAATATTACATTTAGACAACTACATGCTCCTTCATGCTCAGGTAACACAGACTGGATTGTGTTATGTTAATGACTTCTGTCATCTCCTGCACCATGTTGAAGCTGGCTGTGTGACTGCCTGTTTCAGTGATCACAACACAAGCAGAGTAATATGGATCACTCTGAGCTCAGTGTTTTCTTCTGCACGTTTCACTGGAGATTTATGAAAACAAACATTTCTTGCTCTTGTTACGGTTCACTGCGCACAATGTCTTGTTTTTTAAGCTCTCCGATGGCTGATTTTGAACTTAAAATTAATTTCATTGTCATAAATCCCAAAAGCCACCCTAGAAATAAACTGTTTTATGTTTTACACAATGTAGCTAACATGAGTGAACAGACGAACACAACCAACATGCTGATGAAAAGTAACATTACATCAGTGGGAGCATTTTAATCAACCATTTTCTGTAAAAATACTGTAAAAATAAGTTTCTTAGTCTTCTGGTTGTTTACAAAGAGCTGCACAAACCCTCTAATGATGATGATAATATCAACTCATAAACTTAGTTTTGTTTAGCTCTCGTTCAATATACTAATTATCTCCTGATTTCTTGCTTCAAACCTCACTGAAAAAATTAAATCGTCCTTTATTAGTCCCAACGGGAAATCCTTTTGTCACTGTGTATAAAAAGTGTGAAAAAATAATCCAGTATTACCAAAAATACAATGGAGATGAACTAAAATACTATTATTTAGCTATTGTGCATCTTGTTTTGCAGTTATAATTGGAGTGTGATTTGATAAAAAAGAAAAACAACAAAAACAAGTTGAAGAAGTTAGTGTACCTCCAACATCTGGACTGAGTAAATTCAGCTTTCAGTTTTTGTGGTGCAGCTGAAAAGATACTGGAACCTTGGGAAGGTAAAACATCAAGAGACACTGTTTAGATCTCCAAAGATAGAAGATCTGTGAGCTGGACGTTAAACACAGTGTCCAAGTCTCAGATCTGATCGTTCAGTGTGCATAGGAGTTTAGTTTTTGGTTAAAGACCAGTTCAGTCCCTCCACCTTCAGTATCACTTTTCTGACTGCAGGTTTCCTCTGCAGGAGGACTCTGAAAGGATCTGGAATCTGCTCTTGCAATTATGATACAAATAAATGCTTTCCTGATTTTCTTGCTGTGCTCAAATCAAAAATTGCAAAAATTGTTTGCAACAGACCTTGTTTCAGAACGCAATCAGTTGCTCTGGTATGTGAATAACCTTCCTGTTGGCATGGTTACCCATCATAACAAACGGAAAAATTAATTTAGTCATGGAAGCACAGTGTTCAAACCAAAATCCATACAGTATAAAGAGGAGCAAATCTTATCTGTTTACTTCCTATGTACAAAAATGAAGCCATAATTTCAAGTTTAGGGGAGCTTCCACTTTGCAGAACTAGAATCTGTGCAATCGAGACTTGGTGCAAAAGGTCCCACCTACTCAAAGACATGCAATCACAATGTTTTTTATGCATCATATAATTTGTTAAAACTAAAGTTTTTTGAAAATGTATAATTGAAAATGCAGCTGCAAGGAAAGAACTGTGATTAACAGAAAGTTACACCTGGGAAAAAATAATTAAGGGTGTGTCTATGTTTTTAGTCAGGAAAATGTGTCATTTGTTTACTTAAAAACTTTCATGTTCTACAAGCAGACATTTGGAGGAGATCGTGTCGTTTGGGCCATATATTGACTTGTCTAGTTTACTACATATCGTTCATGGTTCAAACTAATTTGTGTTTTTATTGTTGCGTTAACAAAAGAAAAAACTGACCAGTAGATCATTTAAAATAAATATTTTAAACAAGAGTAAAAGGATCTATTGCAGTAGACTGTCATAAGTGTTGCTACATTTAATAACAGCTCGTTCTTTGTCTTTACATTTTCTTGATCCAGTCCTGCCGTTCTCTAGAGTGTTGTAGAAGAACATGGAGAAATATATCAGCTGTAGGACATAAAAAATATCAGGGATCAAACAAGGAAATGCTATGTCAGGAATTTTGTCCTTCATTGTTATGGATTAGATGGTGAAGAACAGCTGATCTTGCTAGAATAGCACAGAATCATGGCTAAACTCCATGAACTGGATTTTACAGTCGATGAAATAAACTAGATATTCTCCTAAATCTAATAGTTCATTAATACTAATGAGCTGTTGCATGTGTCTGATGGCTAATGCTTGCTATCAATCAGACTGACTCAAGGACATCTGCAAAAAACAAATAAAATGACAAATAAACGATGAAAACCTGACATATACTATGTGACAGTAAGACTACCATTATTAAGAATTGAATAATACTTCATGAATAGCTTATAAATTAGTAAACAAACACCTTATAAATGATTTATATGGATTCATATATCAGTTATAAATAACTTTTCTGAAGTTGATTCTGAATGACATAGACGTTAGTTCACAATTTGATAAAAAGCGCCTCAGAATTGTCCTTAGTAATTAGTGCAGTATTGCTGATCAATACTATTTCTAAAGTGTTTATAGTTTAATTGATACCTGCATAATTAAATATTTATTAGTAATTTTTTAACAATGATGTAACATCCCTCCAAGAAAGTCCCAAATGAGATATTTTCCAGATGAGCTAAAAAATGCTAACGCATTGTGTGTTTTCTATGGAAGTAAGACAAAAAGCCCAAACCTGTTTAAAAAACAAATCAGACAATAACTGGAGGGTTTTTGCATATAATGGTGTAGATTTATATTTTAGCAGGCACAAACAAATGATGATGTCCTGCTCATCGGACACTCTGAGGGCCTCAGATCAACATTTATAATCACCTAATTCAGAGAACTTGTTGTGTCCTGAAGGGTTTATGTTCTGCAGCCCTACTATAAAAATCCTGCGTAGGATTCTCAATTACATAATATGGTCTTTATCTTTTTTTCTTTTCTCACTTGCCACACTGATGCACAAGCTGAAGCCTCTGAATGAGAGCTTTGAACTGCAGCTCATGTTTAATCATATCATCTTTTCCACAGTATTGATCCTGAAATGAACCCTGTTTCAGAATGTTCTGATCCAGAACCCAGTAATTGGTTCTGTGTTGTCCGAAAGCTGTAACAATTAGACTTTTCCAGATTTACTTATTACGATTAATTAATCTGCATAATTTTTGTGTCATACAGATTAACCAACGCTTAGAGTTTATCATGAAACCCCTTCAGTTCCTCATACGTCAGATGATCTTTGCTCGTTGCACTAAAGACTCATCTGCACTTTTTGCAAAATATTAAGCTTTTTTATTCTTGTAAAACTAGAGAGAATAAAACAAAATATGTCCAAAGCTTCAAAGAAATCAATAAAAAATTAAACAAACACATCAAATAGTTCTGATATTTCATTTCATTTTTGATGCATTTCTTCCAGGTTTGCTGAGACATGTTATTAGTAATTCCTGATGTTTTTTTTAAAGGTTTTCGACTCAACTCTAATCATGAATCATACTTTTTAGGAACATAATGCATCTTATTATTGTTATTAGGCAACGCAGCAAAGGCTCAAAGATGTTATTATAGAAAAGAACTGCTGTTAGCTGTGTAGCAGGAAGAGCTCCAGTTGTGAAGATTAATGGAAAATGCTCAAGGCCAACATGAAGCACTTAAACACTTTGTTTTTGTTTAGTTTTTTTTGTTTGTATGTTTTTTTTAATTTCATTTTATTCAAGAATTAGAAATTATTGCATATTAAATTACAGTTTTTGGCACCCACAGTCAGTTACCATATGATCACTTTTTTGATGATGTATAAGTAGTGTGCCCATAGATGTCTCTCAAAACAGAAAAGTTTTACCTTTACACAAAAAAGAGATACCAATAATTAAAAAGTAAAAACAAATCGTGCTGCACTGTCAGTGGTAATGGAGAAATACACTATATTACCAAAAGTATTCGCTCACCTGCCTTTACTTATACTATGAACTGAAGTGCCATCCCATTCCTAAGAGTTCAATATGATGTTGGTCCACCTTTTGATGCTATTACAGCTTCAACTCTTCTGGGAAGGCTGTCCACACGGTTGAGGAGAGTGTTTATAGGAATTTTTGACCATTCTTCCAAAAGTGCATTGATGAGGTCACACACTGATGTTGGTCGAGAAGGCCTGGCTCTCAGTCTCCGCTCCAATTCATCCCAAAGGTGTTCTATCGGGTTCAGGTCAGGACTCTGTGCAGGCCAGTCAAGTTCATCCACACCAGACTCTGTCATCCATGTCTTTATGGACCTTGCTTTGCGCACTGGTGCACAGTCATGTTGGAAGAGGAAGGGGCCCGCTCCAAACTGTTCCCACAAGGTTGGGAACATGGAATTGTCTAAAATGCTTTAGTATCTTGAAGCATTCAATGTTCCTTTCACTGGAACTAAGGGGCCAAGCCCAGCTCCTGAAAAACAACCCCACACCATAATTCCTCCTCCACCAAATTTCACAGTCGGCACAATGCAGTCTGAAATGTACCGTTCTCCTGGCAACCTCCAAACCCAGACTCGTCCATCAGATTGCCAAATGGAAAAGCGTGATTCATCACTCCAGAGAACGCGTCTCCACTGTTCTAGAGGCCAGTGGTGGCGTGCTTTACACCATTGCATCTGACGCTTTGCATTGCACTTGGTGATGTGTGGCTTGGCTGCAGCTGCTCGGCCATGGAAACCCATTCCATGAAGCTCTCTGCGTACTGTACTTGGGCTAATCTGAAGGTCACATGAAGTTTGTAGCTCTGTAGCAGTTGACTGTGCAGAAAGTCGGTGACCTCTTTGCACTATGCGCTTCAGCATCTGCTGACCCCTCTCCGTCACTTTACGTGGCCTACCACTTCGTTGCTGAGTTGCTGTTGTTCCCAAACGCTTCCATTTTGTTATAATAGAGCTGACAGTTGACTGTGGAATATTTAGGAGCGAGGAAATTTCACGACTGGATTTGTTGCACAGGTGGCATCCTATTACAGTTCCACGCTGGAATTCACTGAGCTCCTGAGAGCGGCCCATTCTTTCACAAATGTCTTGCTTCACAGTCTGCATGCCTGAGTGCTTGACTTTATACACCTGTGGCCAGGCCAAGTGATTAGGACACCTGATTCTGATCATTCGAATGGGTGAGCGAATACTTTTGGTAATATAGTGTACCTTTAATCTTTCATTAAAACATTAGAGATAAACCAAAAAGTAGAAACATTTAGCATCTAAGCATTTCTTAGTGACTAAGAAAAAAATCAAGTGTAGAAAAATAAACTATGATAGTTCTACTGTTCTGTTTCACAGTAAACAAACATATATTTATTACATTTGTTAAAGTGAGAGAAAAAAATGGCACAATTACCAAACTTTTAGCCTTCAACATTTCATGACAAGTTCTGATATTTTTCACATTATTGAAGAGTTGAGCAGAAATTTTCACCTTGCGGGAGAATTTAATACTTCAGTCACATCAAACCCCAAAACAGAAAGTGTTGCAATAAAACTTAACAACAGATCCCAAATATAAGTGAATTATTTTATTGCCTTGTCCATCAGCAAAGAGTCTTTTCATATTGAATTTAACCCACCCCCTTTTTGTCAACTAATATTAGATTATTACTCATAAAGGAACTTGTAATCACTTGAATCACACATTTTCTTGGAGTTTTTGTTGAAGTTTTAAAATAATCATTTGGTTTAAAATTTAAGTTTAAAAGAGACTTAAATGGCTCCAGTTTTGCTAAACTGACAAAACAAGCACAATTCGTGTCGTACTGCTGTCACACTCGTGCGTATATTTCACACGTTTTCCTTTGAGTCATCATGTCATTATTCACAGAGTCTGCAGATGAGCAGGATGGAATCAGAAACTAAAGGAGAAGAGATCGGCTCTTCTCTTACTTGCTTTTATTTCATTCCCTCTCTGCTTTATAAACACGCTTTATTTGCTTAAATGAAGCTTGATACAAGCTGGAAAACATAGAAATGTATACCGCAGATACAATCCCACCTATGGTGAAACACCACAATTACCAGATTAATGTGGTGCACATTTGTGGCTTCTTAAATTGGGTCAATTCTCAGCAATTTTGGTTTATTATCTAACCTCTAATCCCACACCAGCAGAACACAACTGATCCAAAATGCTCCATGTTTGTTAAAAAGCTCCTAAAAGCCCCTGTGGTCAGTTTCTTTTTCTGTATAACTGGTTCCATCATCAACAACAAAGTGTTAACCGGTCACTTTTAATGGCCAAAGCTTTTCTTAATGCAACTCTCTGCAGCTGAAGCACAGCTTTAGTGTCTCACCTCAAAGTAAAATGTTCCATTAATTATACCTCTGAAGCTACGGCTTCTATTCATTTTCACAAATGCATCATAGAAACTCAGCTCTGGAGACTGAGCTCGTTGCCTGCAGCTCTAATAATATTGCTTATTTGTTTTTCATCCAAGCATTCTTATTCTCATTTCCAAACCTTCCTCAATCTTCAGCCATCTACAAATTTCAAGAGATGATTAATAAAACTTAATCTTAATTTGAGAGCCGTTTTCCATTCATCACAAAGACTTTCCGTTTTTATTTCTTTTGCTAGATTGCACAACTTCTGTTGGTTTTCTCATTCATCCATCTTATCAAATTAATGTTGCGTCTTTTCTCTGTTGCTCAGTCCAGATTAGTCTTCCATTCATTCATCTCTCATCCCTCCAGCTTTTCCATCTCTCCTCTGACACATTTGCTCTGCCCGAACCCGTCTATTAAATTATCTCTCTGTCTCTCAGCAGCCCAAGTCTTCTTCAGTTTGTGCATCACTCCCATGGCTCCACTCTCTCTTAAAATATTCATTGATGTCTTAAACACTTTTTCTGTTACCTTTGCATTAAACTTTTATTCCTGCATGCAACCCGTGCACACTGCAAAACATACCATTTACATCAATTTAGCTCCTCAAAACTGCACATTTTGTTGAAGCAGTTACTGGAATTATTCTTTAAAAGTGTTTTCTAGGGTCAGATTTTATTGTATGTGTCCTGTTAGACCATGAAAAATGTTGAGAGCAGAATTGTTTTCTGTTGTTTCTAAATGTGGAGTTTGAGCAGCAGTTTTTACTGAGCAATCAGGACCACAAACAGGTATGATTAGCTGCTGCGCTAACCACTAGGAATGAAGGATGTTTTTCATGTTACATCAGTCTCTTTTAACTCCCTTAAAAAACATCAGTATTTCTGGATATTGCTCTTTTTTGCTGGCCAAATTTAAGCTTACCTGTTTTGTAAAACAGCAATAGATTATATTTACTGACATTCTTTCAAATGTGACTCTCTGAGTTGGATACAGTAATTACCATGACAGAACTGTTTTTGTTTGGGATTTATTGTTGTTGTTGCACTTCAGTCTTTGAGTAAATAGTAATAATAATGTCCGTTACTGTACCTTGTAGACACAGCTTTTTCTGAAAGTCTTGATCAGATTATGAAATGTAGAGAAACAACTCCAAACTCTCCATCTTTGGGGTGGGGTGGGGGGCGGGGTTCTTAACATAATAGGTTGTTTAAATCATATCATTTCAATTCAATTAAGTTTTATTTACGTTGGGCCAGTTCATCACAAATGTCATTTCATGGCACTAGACAGAAACAATGAGTTAAAATCACATCAATACTCCAGATTCAAAGAAAGCTTTATGAAAAAGTGTCAATCAATTGTAAACAGTAACAAAATTCAGCAGGTTATTAAATGTCAATTAGTAAAATGTCTAATATAGAAAACCAGTAGAACCGGGCTCGGTATGAACGGCCTTCTGTTACGACCCACTGGGATCTGACAGGACAGAAAAGACAGAGACAAACAGATTGATTTGGACCAGCTGTCATTTCTACGGAATGACAAATTTAATGGCAGCAATCAGGACCGGCCCTGAGCTGCATGGAGCCCTAGGCGAAAAAGGATTTTGGCGCCCCCTACTGCCCAGAACATAAACAAAGTAACTCAATAACTGGATTACATTGCAAAAAAATTTTATTCATACTAAAATGAAAAGTAGAGATGATAGATATAGATAGATATTTAATTATTACTTATTTTACATAAGATAAATGGTGTGTCCAACAGTTTGTCCAAAAAAAAAAAAAAAGGAGAATTTGGTGCCCCCTCCAGCAGATGGCGCCCTAGACAATTACCTAGTCTGCCTATGCCCAGAACCGGCCCTGGCAGCAATAAGAGTAAACACAAACATGGATAGTAAAGTCTAAGCCAACAGCACTAAACGAATCTGGATAGACCAAGTTAATCTATAGGATTGATCAAAATGGAAAGTTTTAAATTTAACCCTAAAATTACATAGACAAGGTGTCTACCTATAGGTGAAGACCGGAAGTTGGTTCCTCAAGACAGGAGCCTGATAACACAAAGCTCTGTCTTCCCTTCTACCTTTAGAAACTCTAGGAACCACAAGCAGACCTGTAGCGTGAGAGCAAAGTGCTCTGTTAGGAACAAAAAGGTTTGTTTAATATAAAATTGAACTTTATTTGTTAGCAGCAATATTTTATATTCTATTCTAGATTTTACAGGGAGCCAATAAAGTGATGCAGCAGCATTTTGGGTCAGTTGGAGGTCTTTTGCAGAACTATTAGAACATCCTGATAATGAAGAATTTTAATAGTCAAGCTAAGAAATAATAAATGCATGAACTAATGTTTCTGCATCATTTTTGGTCATTTGCATTAATTTTAGCAACATCACACAAGTGGAAGAAGGCCGTCCTGGTAACATGTTTCATATGAGAGCTAAAGGACAATTTCCAATTACATTACAGTTGTTCTGTTGAGAATCTCTAAACATGGTCATCTCCTTGACTTTGGTTCATGATGTAACTGCCTCAGACTTTCTTTTAATCTAATCAAAGTCAATAAATCAATTTTATTTCTTAAGCTCTTACCACAAAGAGCCTGGAATAAGAACAGACGGCATTAAAGGCCAGTAAAAGAAAAAAAAAACAGGATCACACAACTTCCAGCCATGTTGGAAGAATGAATGAACACCCAAACAGGATAACAGAGAATGAAACGCTTAAGAAAAAAATTAATGACTAGTCCTTACAGCTTTAACAGTCCCATCCTCTCCTGAACCTACATGTTTTTTAAGATAATCTGAGAAAATTATTCTCTGTCAAATATGTTTTTTATGCTATACTGATGCTCGAACACCTTTCAGTTTAAGCTTCGGTCTGATGACACAACCTCGTTCTCCTGTTTCTCTCCGTCTGCATCCATTAAATTTAAATAACACCAGCCAAAAAAATGGAATGTGAGGACTGGCATGGAGAGACTGCTAAACAAATCAGGGTTTTCACTCACTGAGCCAAAAAATCAGAAATGTTGNAGAAGCTGAGCAGTTAAGACAAAAGAGGATAGCAGATGGAGGAGAGTTACTAGGAAAACAGAGTGTGGAAAAAGAGAGAGAGGCAATTAGAAAGAAATAGAGGAGACAGGAAACAGTAATATGCAGGAGGAAGTGTGGTTTCTCTCTTTTTGTGTTTGTTTTTAAGCATTAACTGTTTCAAATCCCCCATGTGTACACATGAAATGATATGGATATTACACAGTTGGGCACTAAATATTGATTTACTTTCGACACCAGAGTGAACATTCATCGAAGCGCTGTTGGGAAATATAAACATGTCGGGTTCAGTGCCGTGTGAAAATAAAAGCTCTGTAATTGGTCATTCTCTAAGGACTGGATTGGTCAAAGGTTAGAGGCAGCAAACATTGTGTAAACTGTTCATTGGACCAGAGGGCCACAATAATCTGCCTTTATAGCTGTAATATTTTAAATTAAGATAATATAACCCAAATTCTTTTTTTTTTTTTTATTTAGCAATTTCTCCTTTTTATGTGCCTTATTATACAAATTTGCTTCCAAGCTCTAAAACAAGTTCATTATAAGACTTGGTAACAGATTTCTTGCTCATTTTATAAAGTTATTGATTCATTTAATGAATCCCTAGATTTAGGTAGCTATTTTTGCTTGTGATTGTTGATTTGCTAATGAGGCCAAAAAAATGTAGTTTAAGACTTTCTGAGATTTTATTCTACTAAAAGTAAACAAACAAACAAATATACACACACAAAAAACTCCCACCTTTCACCTTTCTGTGGCAGGTGATGATTAACTCAAGAATGTGACAAGAATTTATCATTTGTTTTAAATTACGAGGCAGATTGTGGAGCAAAATTATATATTATCTCTGACAGATTATTTTAATAGTAAATAAGCAAACTGTCAAATTTAGAAACACTGAATAATTATAAACAGCATGTGGTAAATAAATATTTATATCCCAAAGTACTTGTCCTTGACTTAAATGCCCTTCTAAAACATTCATGGCGATGCCGCCACACCTGCAACCTGTAATATTTTCCCATGTAATATTTAAACCTTTCAACCCGGCGATAATCAGTGTGCCTTTGTCTCAGCATGTTAACCCATGGTGCCTGAAATTGATATCTTTGTATTGCAGCCTAAAGGAGTTTCCTGCTGTCGTCTCACATCACAGAAGATAAGACACTCTCATCACTCGAGGGCCAGAGCGTCTCTGTTTCAAAACATTTGTGTTCCCATGTGACCAGGAGGTAAAGCCCGAGTTTATATGATTATAACATTGGATTAAAGTGGTGTGGGAGGGGAATTGTTCACGAGTGAGTCATGTAACATTGGTCTTCCTCTTTGTCTGTGTCAGGAAATTTATTGCTGAAGGTACCACTGAGCTGGAAATAGCCACTGCTCTGGCCTTAGAATTGATAGGGCAGCTGTTGCATCAAGAGGCCAAAAATAGGGTGATGCTACAGGGGGGCAAAAGGCTTTTGGAGTGACAATGAAATCCTGTTGCTAGACTTTAAGAACCCTCCATCCTCTTCTGTCAGCTTGTGTTGAAGCTGCGTATGAGTCTTTCTTTAAACTCCCTGTGTAGAAAACATTACCATCAAGTCCAATTTGTCAAATCAGTTAGAATTTCTGCAGCGACTACACCCCTCCTGCTATGTTTACTTTGCACAGTGCCCTGACATAATTACTGTCATAATTCTGATCCTTCTAAAGGAAAAATAGAGCGTCCAGTGTTTCAGTCAGGAGGATGAATCCCACTTAGCTTTTTGTGTTTTTGAGTGTCAGATGAAACATAAATGAGCGTTTCAGCCACAAAGTATCACGTCAACACAAAAATATAATTTGCAGACCAGCATCTTGTCACAGCTAGAATCACTGCCACTTTGCATTACGTACTTCTAATCTGAACTAGCAACTTATATTAGAAGGTAAAAATTGTGCAAAAAGCTCCCTGACAACGAGATGGAACAAACACCAGGTCAGTGTTTATGGTCCTTCTGGAAAGATGAAGCAAAGTGACTGATTTAACTGGTAGGTGACCTTAACACACTTTTATCCATCCAAATATAAAATGTTGGATAAACGCTCAATTCAGTAGCCATTATTAGGGAGATATGTGTGTTTGCTTTATGTAACATTTTACTAAAATAAACGGGAATCCATGAAAACTAGTCAATAAACTATAAAGTTCAAATGATTCATTTTCTTGGAGGATTTAAAACACGGTTCAGCAAATATCCTGAAACGAGTTCCACAAAGATAAGAGTGGTTGACGCTGAGCTGTAAATATATGCTAAATATTGTTTTCTATTTGGTTTTCTTCCCTGAAGTTACACTGCATCTCACTGCCATTCAGAACAACACACATGGCTTCATGCAGCCAGCAGACCATGCAAAACAGGGTCATCATCTTATTGGACCAAATCACCTCTCAGTGGATACATTTCAACAATAGATTCAGTCTAAAAATAGAAATGGGCTGAACATGCATTTTCTGTATCACCATCTTCATGCTTCATGTCTTATGTGAGGCACGTGGTTTGAGTCACTGTATCTGTATATAATGTTTTCACCCCAAGGGGAGATAAAGTAGTGAGAGGGTGAAGCTTTTCTCATTCAAATGCAATAGTCAGAGCATGACCTGCTCTAAAGAGAAATGCATCATGGGTCAAAAGTTTTGTAAAGGTTAAAAAAAACTTTTATTTCAAGATAAATACTCAATTTAAAAAACAGTAATCTTATGTAGTTTCCATAAGATCATGGGTTCTAGAGCTAAGATTTGGGGTTTTATGTCCTATTAAGTTTAGATTTTGGTTTGTTGTATCATATTACGCCATGTTTTATTTTGTAGTAGTTGCTTCCTGTCTCTTTCTCACACCTGTTCTTCATGGCAATTATTAATCTGTGTGGAATTTATTTGTCAAATTTATAGATTTTACATTCATCTAAACAGAGAAAACCGTGGATTTTGCTCTTGGCTCATTTCCATTCATAGTCCTGATATCAGGTAAACACCATATATTTGAAGATAAAAAAACAAACTTTATTCAGAGGTCATAAAAACAAAGTTAAAACAAAAACACACCCAAAAGAAAAATATAGATTAAAAATATTAAGCACAGTCTCAGTGTGGAAATATCTTTATACAGATTTTAAATGACCTCATTTGTAAGTGAAGTGATTGGAAAGTTTAATTAAATCTTAAAGATGGTTAAAAACTAACTTTTCTTTTTAATGAAAACTCATTTTGGGGACTTTCCACTGGGAAAAATAATCATTATATCCTGAATCTATGTTTAACTCCTAAATTGGCCTTAACAAACATACAGATTGTTTTTAAACATTTAAAATAATTTTAGTTCACCAGATAATATTATATTTATAACATCCTACTAACTTCAAATAACAAGAGGAAATAAAAAAAATACAAACCAAAGTAAAGCCAGCCAAAAAAATAGCAGTTACTTTTGCAGATTAATAATGTATTTCATTAAAACAACATATACATGATGGAATCTGAAGTTTACAGTAAAATTCCATATTTTTTATTTCCTGGACAAATGCTCTATTACAGGCATCAGATTCAGTTAAATGAAATTCCATCTTCAGGACTGTTTCATTAAGCTTTGACTCCAGTCATCCCCTTATTTCCTTCATAAATGAAGTCACAGACCCATGTGAACAGTAATTTTTTTTTTTTGAAGCCGGACTGCAATTTGTGAGAAATATTCCCTAAGCGGGCTGATAACTGGAAACGCTCCTTTCACACAGAGAATTATTACTAAAATGGAAACTATATTAGGAAACAGGAGGAAGCGGCTAAAAAGACTTAAAGAGTAATCAGCAGTTAACAGCTGTTTCATGATAATATTCTGTTGGACGTCTGAGCTGCAAAGACTTTGGTAGATAATAATCCTTTTGGTTAAAAAAAAAAAAACAAGGAGAAGATGAGACTCTTACAGATAATATGATTTCATAAATTACTTTGGTCAGTTTATATCCTTATATTTATGTAACAACCAAACTAATGTAATACAATGATACATGTAAACAAAATAAGGATGGGATTTTATCAGTTTAAAGTAATTCAGTACTTCTGAACTGATTTAGCTTGTATGATAAGTGTTCTCCTGATAAAATGTGACCAGCTGTGATTCTAATCTGGATTTGTTTGTGTTTTATGAACACTGACTTTGCATTAAAGGAATATTTCTGCAATTTTAGGAGCATTTCTCTTCAAACATGAAAGCTCCGTGATTGGCCTCACTTGGAAGAAAAAGAGTTGATGTCAGATTGAATAGCTAATGGTTAGCTGCCATCAGCTCCATTTTCCTAAATTTCATAGTTGTTCATAAGTGCATTATTTTAAAAAACTTTAGACCAACATTAATTTTACATTCTCTGGTTATTTATAAGTATAAATAGCACTGGGTTCGATTCTGGGGCTGGGGCCTTTCTGCATGTGGTTTGCATGTTCTCCTCGTGCATGTGTAGGTTTCCTCACACAGTCCAAAAACATACATGAGGTTAACTGGTCACTCTAAATTGTCCCAAGGTGTGGGTGATTGTGTGAGTGGTTATTTGTCTATATGTGGTCCTTCAATGGACTGGCGACCTGTCCAGGGTGTCCCCCGCCTCTCGCCCAAAGACTGCTGGAGACAGACACCAGCCCCCTGAACAGGAAGAAGCAGGTTTAGAAAATGGATGGATGGACTAGCACCAAAAGCAGCTACATGTTGCACCTCAGAGGCGTCCTGGGATCACATCTGGAAGGAATTTTTAAATCTTTCTGCCAAATAAAACATATTGTATAAAAAGTGATGGGACGTAAAGGTTTGTAAAATAATATCCACATGGAAGTGGATCCTTTCAGACTAGTCATTTTTAGCTTGTCAGTACAAGTAAAAGGGACATAATTTCACAGTGGGTTGTTATCATGTCTAATATATTTTATACAAATTCTCATGAACATTATTTTATAAACATTTGCACTGTATTACATTTTAAATGTCATATCTTTCCTAATGCACGACTATTTCAACATTTTTCTGCAGCTGACATAAACAACCATAGAATGCCATGTAAATACGTGTGTAGATTGAAACTGATAGTTGAGTTGAAGTTTATAAAACCATGTTTGCATGAACTGCTATAAAACTTTGGGGACTGGAGCATTTTAAGATGGCAGTAATTTAGCCTGTCAAACATAAACTCTATTTCTCTGAACTCATGATGTTCAGGAAATTATCTACAACAGTCAAGGTATTGTTTATGACAGAAACAAACTTCAAAAATGCTGAAATATTCCTTTAAGACTGCAATGTAAGTGAGTGACTAAACAGAAAATATCAGATAATGATACAAGAAAATAGTTGGGTATGTGTGTGGTTTCTGGTTTGGAAAAGAAAAAGCAGCAAGCGAACGCCACTCAAAGAAACAGACAATAAAAATTACAGGAAAAAAAAAGAGTAAAGTGTTTCTGCTGGTGGTGTTTGTGAAGCACCAGACTGAAGCTTACACAGTCTTTTTGCCATAGATTGTTTGTCAGCTGCGTAATAAGCACAACACTTTAGGGGCAAAAAAGGTCGATAACAGCCTCTAAAGTAAAGCGCTCTTTCCACAGATACAGATAAGAGCTCTCAAATTAAAAGCCTCGGACTAAACAGCTATACTTGTGGAAAAGCCTCCTGCCAAAAAATGCAGTCACACATCAGAGTGAGCAATAAATTCACAAACCTGAGATGGATTTGAACTTACTTTGGCTTTTTGGCTTTTTCTACTTTAATGAATTTGATGAAATATGAACAGGCTGCCTATGACTTTCTAGTAGCACTGAGCGAGAGATGATTTTGTCTGTGCAGTCAAAGATTGCACCTGACAAAACCAACAGCACTGAATCTGATTGCAGATGTCCTCTTCATTCATGATGCATACCAAAAGATCATTTCTGGCAAATGACCGTGAAAGAAACCAAAGACAAGCGTCCCTGTGAGTTTCCATCCAGAGAAAAGCAAGTGTTGTCTTACAAGTATCTACAACTGACAAACACCAAGAGACAACACACAAACAATCTCTGGTGTTTTCAAAGTCACTCGTATCCTGCAGAAAAACAGTCACACGTTAGATTTCCAGTTCATGCTGCATGTTGGTAAAATGATGTGAGAGTTTACGAAATAAACATCCAGGCTGCATATTCAATAAACACTAAGACACATGAAATGTAGAGTCATAATGTGCAAGAGAAGAAATTAAACAGCTGCATATTCCTTTGCTTTTATCTTATATTAAATGACCGCCATGTCTCAGATAAGGAATGTAATATCCCCCAACTAAAACCATTAAAATTAGGGGCATAATGTCATAAAATTTGATAGTTTTTCATTTCTTAGTTTGGCTGAGCTCCATTTACTCGAACAGGAATGAGGTTCATGTGAGCCATGAAGTCTTTGGCCACTAAATGAAGTTGCGGATCTAATCTATTTTGCATGGAATCCATAATTAATGCATGCAGCGACAGGAAAAAGCTTACATTTCTTGGCTGTCTTACTATGTCAAGGAACAGTGAGTTCACTTAAAATGAGGTGTTGTGTTTAAAAAATGTGTACAGTAAGAGGTAAATGTCTTGGAGCTGCAGTAGAGTAAAAATGCTTGGCGCTGTGACAGCGAGTCAACGTTTACGCCGGGAATAAATACACTGTTTGAAGAGCACAGTGTCCTTTGAGAAAAGCACTGGAATGCTGAAGGGATATTTGTCAGGTTTGCACCTTTTACAGAACATCTCAATGCCTTCGGTGTGATACAGGATGTAGTTTCACAACAAAAACAAAGATTATGCAACTAGTATTTGATGACAAAAAATGACAAACAAAAGGCAAAAAGCGGAAGTTTAGATTGTCTTGTGAGTCATCCATCCATCCATCCATCCATCCATCCATCCATCCATCCATCTTTTAAACCTGCTTCTTCCTGTTCAGGGTTGCAGGGAACTGGTTCCTAACTCCAGCGGTCATTGGGCGAGAGGCAAGGCACACAAACAACCCCTTACACCTAGTGATAATTTAGATTTTGCCAATTAACCTCATGCTTTATTTTTTGGACTGGGAGGAAACTGGAGTACCCAGAGAAAACCAACTTATGCATGGGGAAAACATGCAAATTCCATGTCAAATGGTCCCCGCCCAGATTCAAACCCAGGACCTTCTCGCTGCTAAGCAACAGTGCTACCAACTGAACCACCGTGCAGCCCTCTGCAAATGTGCTAACTATCATCAGAAATGTTCTCTTTTTTGCAATGAATAAACCTGAAAACTACAAACCCTGTAGTTCAAAAGCTTTTCTGGGACAGAAATATCTGCTTTCCCTAAAAGTCTTTTGATGCAACAATAAACTTTTGATACATCTAAAATGAATGAAGCTATCAGTCAGTCATTTCCTGTTTGTTTCGCTTGTTCCTGTTTAGGGTGATGAGGAACTGGTGCCTATCTCCAGCAGTGAGAGGCAGGAACACACCTGGACAGGTCACCTGTCCATCACATGGTCAAAGTAGCCAATTAAGCTGCTGCATGTTTTGGTCTGTAGGAGGAAGCTGGAGTGTCCAGACAAAACCCACACATGCACAGGAAAAACATGCAAACTCCATGCAGCAAGGTCCCAGCCAGGTTTCAAACAGTACTGCTCCACTGTGCAGCCCTGAATCAAGATGCAAAACTGTAAATAAACCTCAACTTCTTTCTATCTGACTGTGTTATCAAATATCTTATAACATACTGCTTATTCTAGACAAATCATGATCCCAAACACCAGCCCTGACAGATCTGTATACAATCTACGCTGTCAGAGTTTGTTATTTGGATCTTTGCTCTGGATAAGCAGCAGTTACTCACTGGAAATGTTCAGCTTGACTGCTTATTTTTCTCTAAGCCCTTCAAATCTAAAAACTAACAAAATGATAACATGAAAAAAAAATGTTGAATACTTGGATTTTTAGAAGAGGAAATGTAAAAGTTGTATCTTAGTACGGCACAGAAAAGGGCAAAACCAAATGGTGTGTGGCAGGAAATTATAGGACATGATATTGAGGAAATTGTTAGAATATCAGGGGAAGATCTACAGCATTTGTGTTATGAAGATTAAACACTAAAGGAATTCAACAAGTCGATTTGGGAAGTCATTAAAGAGACATTAAAGGGTTTGAGTCTAACTCGCAAACCTAATCATCTCATTTTCTCTGATCTCTCTAGTTTCTCTCAAATGTATAATGATTGATTAAAGATATTTACCAAAAAAAGAAAAGATTAAATAATTTCTTTGATATTTAATTAAAAACAATGTAAAATTCATTTGACAAAATACAGACTGGACATATTCTAGAAAGAAACTATACGATGCTACAGGATGATAAATGACAGAAGAGGAAAGTCTGATCTTTTGGCGAGCCGTGAGGCCGTGAGGCCGTGAGGCCAAAATAAATATTTAATGAGCCAGTCGCAAATTTCTATATTTGATCAGCCTGTTGCAGGTGGACACGATGTGATCACAGGTAGTCTGCTCTTACAAAGTCCATTATTTTATTAGAGAAATACAACCTACCTCATCCAGTTACTTTTCCATTTTATCACCAAACTGCTAAAACAGAGTGAAAAATCGACTGATGGATTCTGTGCAGATTTTCTCTCTTTGAAACCATAAACAGTTCAATGCTTTAGGTGTACACATCAGGAGGAACAATAAACCAGATTCTGCTTCAGTGCTTGTGACAAGCGCACAGTCAGCTTGTACCACTTTACCTTTTCTGTGTCGTGACCTTACATTGCTCAGTGACACAGCGTTGATATTCACACAGTGAGTTCTGACCTGGGCAACAGACTGGAACGCCCATGACTCTATAATACGCTCAGGTTGGTGGGAGTTTATTTCCTGAGCACTGGACTGAAAACACCTACTTTATTAAATATTTTTGGCAGATTTTTTTTAATAAAGATACTTTTTTGGAAGCATTTACTCTGTTGATGTTGATCAGTGTAGGTGAAAAGAAAAAAAAAAGTCCTTCCTTGCAGCAAACACAGACACTTCTAACCTTGTTCTTCTCTCTTGATCTCTGTGGGCGTCATCACAGGTTCTCCCTCCATTGCTGTGACAAACAACACACAAATGTAAACATAGCATCACCTCTGCGCTCACTCTCAAGCAATGGGCTGGAAATAACACACACACACACATTCCTGCGGCTGTCACACAAGTTAAAAGAGACGGACAAAGAGGACGAGCGCACACAAACACGCTTTCTTTAGAAAACAACGGGGGGAAAAACAGACTAGATCTTGATTTGCATTAACACAAACTCCTTTATAAATGAATCACAAAGATCTAATAGCTTTACAGGATGAAATACACACAGTATTTGATGTTCCACTTCACCTTCAGAGGTCAGTCAGTTGGAAACGTCTCAATTATTTTTGATTCTC
Organism: Pachypanchax playfairii; assembly: GCA_006937955.1. Taxonomy (NCBI): domain Eukaryota; kingdom Metazoa; phylum Chordata; class Actinopteri; order Cyprinodontiformes; family Aplocheilidae; genus Pachypanchax; species Pachypanchax playfairii. The sequence continues at coordinate 4,083,256 of SSNP01000002.1, read as the reverse complement.
ATGAGAAGCTCCAACTAAAATACTCAGTTTGGAGATTGTGTACACAAAACACAAGAAGCGGCTCGAGGTTTCAGGACTGTCAGATGTTGAACACATCTGGTCAACAGATATCAGCTGATATCTATCTAACGTCTTGCATTGGTTCTTAGTTTCCTCGTGTGAGCGATGGTGCCTCGCTCTCAGTTTGTTGACATGTTTGAAAAATTTGCAAGATGATTTCTTTTTTTTCTTTTTTTTTAAATCAAAACAGCATCAACTGCAGACGTCTGGAACTTCTCTGTTTAGTCAGAAAATGTGAGAAACGTGAGAGAAATTTTGAAAGGGTTGTCGAGATGAAGCGGTGACTGAATGGAGACCAAGAAAAAAAAAAAGTGAGAATGTGAAATTCAGAGCGTGACAAAATTATAGATAAACTGAGGAATCGATTGCAAACAGATTAAGATCGAATCGAGAGGCTTTGAGAGTAAATTGTGACGAGAAAATCTGAACAAATGTCACAATTCAACTACAGTCCATCCTAAAGAGTCAATGAGCAGAGAAACTACCTTAAGAAGCTTTGTTTCAATTTAAATATAAACCCTATTTTTGGAGTAAGTTCACCTCAAAAAAATATTAAAACACTGAATCAAAAAAATGTGAAAACATCATCACTGATCCAGACAGAAATGTGCAGTAACAGCTGTTATAAAACCTGTAAGTTTGAAATCTAGTGTTCCAAAGCTGATGAATATTAACCAAAAACACAAAGATGCCTTTGGTTACTTTCCTTCCATTTAAATATTCTTGTCAGATTTGCACACATTCAAATTCTCAGTTAGACCCAAAAATAACACACAATCTGCATGAAAATAACCACTTGAATTTGTGGTTTTGCGTCTTAGCTCACATGAATATTTTAACTGGGCTAAAGTCGCTCATCTATAAATCAGGAGCGATGGTTGCTCCTTTCCAAGTGCCTTCATAAAAAATTCACACATGTATGCAACATGTACACAATGGTTTTGTTTTACTGTTGCAGTGTACTCTTTCACTCTAGTACCATGTTGTACAAGTCTGATTCTGTCCCATGCATAGACAATAGCAAATGCACTTGAGCAGAAACGTGTACGCCCACGCCGCTTTAACAGTACGATCAAAAACAACCACAGTCACAATCTTTATGTGAGTTTTCTGCCCAGATGGACTTTCGCTGTTACAGTAAGAGCTGCTGTGTTTTACTGAGCTCCAAATCCCTCTCAGTCAAATTAGGTATCTTATGTTCACTTTTGTTCTCAGTCTTCCTCTTTTCTCTCTTCACTTTTGTCAGCTTTTATCTCATGAAGCCTCTCCTTTCTCCCAAATCCGCTTTTCTCCTTTTTGTCCTGGCTGCCTCTGTTGTCTTTCTTATTCTGCCTCACAGTTTTTTTGAAATACGTCCCGCTCTGATTCAGAACTCCACCACGAGCTGAATACATCAGCTTATCCAGTGTGTGTGTATGTTTTTTTATTTTATTTTTTTTTTAGGAAAGAGCAGTTTGGAAATGGAAAGTAAAGGGGTTGTGCTCTGAAATTTGCTTTTGTGACCTCCTCTCTGGCTGCTTGACAGAATGTGGAGAGCGTTTCGACAGGGTGGTCGTTGCAAAGCACTCAGCCGTCTATCGACTGGCAGCCATTGATCTGCAAAATCCAATGACTCACTAGCTGCTCAGAATGCAACCCTCATGCATATCCATGCAGACGTGAGTGCTGTGTGTGTAAACAAGAACACATGCAGACACTGACTGATTAATGTAATTACAGTCCACAAATTAAACGAGTATAACAGCTCCTAAATATTAAAACAGAGCTGTTGTTCAGGAGATTACAGCTAGCTGAGATTACTAACCCCTGCTCTCCAAACATAATTAGAAAAAACAACTGTGGAAAATAAAGGTGGAATGAAAATACTGGCTTTGCATTCCTAAGTAACGTATTTGTCGATGTTTGTCAGGGACTGTGCAGACCAGACAGAGAGACACAAAGGATTTGCAAATCTTTCTAATCTATTTGCAGAAAAGTTCCCAGAATTATTTTAATTTTACATCCATAAAAGAAATTAAGATAAACTTTAACTCAGATAGTGACACGGGAAACTCACTGAAAACAGTTAACAGAACGTTAACTGTATGTGAAAGCAGTTAAACCACATTGTCAAAGGTTGCTGATAAAAATGTGAAAATAAAATGTAAAAAAATCAAAGTTTTGATCAATTTAAATTGTCTGTATGCGTGTGATTAGACATTAGGGCTAATAAAATACATAAACCTGATAAATAAGCTGGTGCTGCTGTCACACGCTTGTTAAAGAGAATGAAAGGAAAAAAAAATCCGATTTGGTGTTTTTATCAGTTTCATCAACTCTGACAACAAATCTACAGATTAAGAGAACAAAGAGAAAGTGCTCCCCTTGTTGGAAAGATTCACAACTACATCTTGGTTTTACTCTACAGTCACATGTATCAAAGTATTTAAAGGTAGAACGCATCCTTTTAAATGATTTTGATCGACTTCAGTCAAATACATAACAACAGGGATAAAACTCACACTTCTCTAGAGGATTCTGAGCTGATCTGAAACTCTCTCAGTATCTAACGTTCATGCCAGGAGCCATTCACGTCTGACGGCGTGTCGGATTTTAGAGCTGAACAACAAAAACTCAGGTTTCAACATGACTTGATAAAGCAGGCGTAACAGAGACTGTCAGCTCAGGTTTTATACTCTCAGAGAGAAATTTGATGTCTTACAACTGCAAAGTGAAAAAAAAAAGTTATTAATTTTTAAATTCTTACATTTATTGCATAAAAAACAGGTTTTTCTGAAACTTCCTGCTTTTATATGGTTTAATATTCATGGCTATCAATTGTTTTAGCAGACTAATAAGGTTGTTGTTGCATTTAGCAGCTAAATTTGATATCTGAACAGGTAATTCAGTCTGAAAGGATGTTTGAAACGTTTTCTGAATAAGAGATCTGTTTGAGAGACATTAGCGAGTTCAGATAACTCATTCATGACTGTCATTTACTCCTCACAGGAATGTTGTCTAACTCTTCAGAGACCTGTTGTGACTGGTGAGCAGTCCAGATGGTGTACCTCACCTCTAGCTCAGAAACAGCTGGATTCTCCACAAACTTAAGTAGAAACAAACAGGCGCTGAAAACCTCAAATTAATTCTAATCATTATCAAATTAAATCTTAAATTAAAGCCTCAGTCTGGAGAAATAAATGACAGTTCTGACAAACAAGCTAAACACTAAATACAAAGTGAACTTCTGCCATCTTAAAACATCTCTAATCTTAATAAATCTGTCATTCATGTAAATGTTGTTTCTGAAACTATTAGCTACATTGTTTGATTAGCTTCATTGCTAATTCCCACTGCAAATATCAGCATAATTCTGTCTGAATAAAGTTGTCATGCAAAGTTCCAGGCAATAAAAACATTTATAAAATGGTGTTTGTACAAACATCAATGTCCTTTCTAAAATAACATGTTTAAGATGGTAGAAATCCACTTTAATCTCAGTCCTACTCAGACTAGCTGCCGTTAATCCAATCAGAACTATTTCTCTAAACTGAGGTCACTCAGAGTTTTCTTCACCGGGTATTTGGAAAGTGAAACTCCTAGTTACAACTCAGATTATAAAATCTACTTCCTGCTTTAGTTTATTAAAATATTCCAAGTGTTTCCAGAAATTTATGGATGTTATTTTTGTGACAAAAATCCTTTCAGCATTAACGAGATGTATTTAATGAAGCTTTCCAAGTGGCAAAAAATTAACAAAAGTGGAAGAAGCGTGTGCGGATTGCTGAGGTTTTTAATAATCATCAACACATTTATGTACAAAGCAAGCAACAATATGTTCAATTAAATGTAATGAAAGAAAACTGTTCCTAAAATGCCTTTTTTTTGTCATTAAAATAGCTGAAGCTTACCTCAGGGAATTATTTTAACAGTTATAACAGTAATAATTAAAGAAGACACAAACCTTCAAAGAAACTTTCCATCAACCTGGGCGTGGGAGAATTTACCATTAAGAGTCCCTCCAATAAAAGTCATCATGAAAACAATGACGATTTTAACCGGAAAAAGCTGCCCATTACAGTTTCTTCAAAAGCACCAAGTTTTGTCTTTGTTCTTCACTTATTCAACGAGACAAATGGTTCTACCCAGCAGACATTACAGGTCAAGGTATCAGCAGTTCCAGAAAGATTTTAAATCAATATGAGGGTTAAATTAAACGGGCTTGTCAGGCATTTCCTCAACGCACATCACTCGATGTGACGCTTTGACTTTATGGCCACCTGAACACAACACAGACAGATGAATATCAGGGTGGCACTCTGGAACATCCTCATTTTTCTACTGACTCAAAAAAAAAAAAACTTTTAAAAAACAGTCACTCTCGATGACATAACCTTCGTTTCATTTTCAAGATGTGCCTATAAAAACAATTGAAATGGTTTTTAAAAATGTCAACAAACTAAATAAAAAACAGGCAAAAATTTCTCTAATGCGTCACGGCGAATGGGATTTTCTTCTTGAGCACTATAAATTCCCTCATTAATAATGTATTAAATGAGATGTTTCTATGTATCAGTTTTAACTTTAGCTAAGAAAAACTAAATAACTGTGGATTACTCAGCTAAATCTTGCTTGTGGTCTAATTCTATGAGTTTTATAAGCTCAGGGCACTTCAAACTTTTCCATCCAAAACAACCACCAATCAGCAAAGACTTAAAATGTTTGCTAGTTTCAATAAATGATCTTTGTAATTATTAAAGGTCTGTTTTATTTATCTCAAATGAAAACACACACATCAAAACTAGATGTGGTATTAGGTGATTTTAGATGCTAAAAAATGAACTTTCCAGAGCAAGACGTGTTCCACAACGGTCAAATCTCAAAAAAGTCCAAATGAAAGAACAGATTAAAGATTAGCTTGATGCTATAAAAGAAGATAAACGGACACAGGGCTGTGCTAAATGAATTACTCATTTTATAAAAGCTCTTCAATCCAGACAATGTTTTGAAACATCATCAATCTTCTAAATAATCTGATCTTGTTTCACATCTGTTTATAATCCTAATTTTTGTAACGACATCACCAGTGTGGATCTACTATCTTTTATCTTCTTCTGCATTATCATCATAAAACTGGGAACTACAGATAACCGAGGGGAGAACAGAAGAACAAGGACGCTGTTTTCACTTGATACAAATCTTATGAAAGAATAAAGGTAAAACAAAATCAAAGAATCTTAAGAGTTTGTACAAAAACACGTGCCCCACGAGTGAGTTTGGTTTGTTTCTTCCAGGTTTTATAACGGTTAGATCATCAGTGTTGGGATGGAGGTGGAAGCCAAACACACGCCCATTAAGCTGGCTGTAAAGTCGGACATCAGTGCACGTCTCAGGACGTCCAGTTTCTCAGTGGCATCAAAAGTGAAAGTCAGAAAGTCTCTTGCTGTCATACAAACCAAATGAAAGGGGGGAGGGGGAGGTTGTGGGGGCAGTGACTCTGGTGGCGCTTCTAGGCGTTAACAGCAACAGCTAGGAAACCCCACCTCTGTGTAAGATCATCTGGCTAACAGAGGGAACTGTGGGAAAAATGTACGTCCTCCATTAAAGAATCCTACATGTTGCTTCAGTCTTGAGGGAAGAAGCTGTGTGCAGAAGGAAGAGAGATGGATTAAACATCTTAATTAAATCAGAAACTAAATCCATCAATTATTCTCCCCACATAATGTTACCCTCCATTATAACTGACATCTGGAATTTTGGGGGTTCTGATCTCCACAGTGTGGAAGATACATAGCTTGTAGCTGAATGTGTGGAATAAGATGTAAAATAATAAAACTACGTCTTTTACAGGTGAAGCTACGCCAGGTAAACGACAGTTTAAGTGAAATACGGTTAACTCCATGTTGGAACTTCCTGAGAAAAATATAAAATCCTGAATATTCAGTCGGACTGAAACATTAGTTGCTGTACATTTCTATATATTTCAGTTGAATTGCCGAAACTGTATTAATCCTGTGATTGTGTATGTATGTATATATATATAAATCGATACAGTTTAGATTAAATGATGTGATTATGGGATTTCAGAACATTACAAACTGAAGGGTTAACTGAAAATGTATGCAGCTGGATAATTTGGCCACAATAATAATAACAGACTGTGAGACAAGCCTGTGGCCTTTTCTGCTCAAAGTTTAACCTTTAAAGTTAAAATGTGAAAATTTTCAGACACCATTGTTTCACTGGAGGACTGACCTTTGAGAACAACCGCGACATGCGGCTTTATACAAAAAGGTTCGTGAAATTACGAGTGGAGCAAACATTTCGAGACCTGAACAGGTCGGCTGCTTTTTAATGAGTTTATTGATAAATGCCTCGACTAATCATGAATGATGAACGACGCAAAAAGAACGATAACAGATTGAGAGCATCAGCGAGAGCACCGAGCTGAAGCAGAGATCTATAAAAGAAAATTGCTCAATATGTACACATGATTTGTTTTTACATTTATTTTTAAAAAGAAAGAAGCAGATAGAGATTCGGTTGTTAACAACTGAAGCTGATTGCAAATTAAGAATTTTCAACCCTCATTTAAATCAATGACAGTTGGGAAAATGTGTTAAACGGGTTTCGGTTAGTCGAAAATAAAGATGGGAGAATTTACCTCGTGGGTTCGGCTGTTCTAGCTTTCATCATCTGAAACGTGGGGTTTAGCAACAGCCATCTCCTCCTTGCTGTTTGAAATCATCTTACACTTCTACAAAAACACACAAAAATACATCAGTTAATTTTTATGAAAACAATAACATCCAGATGTTGGGTGAATGGATTGTAATGTGATGTTTCTCATAGGCGCCATGACTTCTTCACTTTGAACTCCATCAAGGGAAATGAAGCACAATCAAACTGAAGTCAGGTGACTGACTTTGACAAACAAAAATGTATCTTTTATTGATGCTCACAAAATGTCCTTATACCACTGTGACTGCAACATGTAAGAAATCAGAACATTTTAGAAAAGATTACTGACTTTTAAAGATTTTAAAATCCAAAAATAGGTGAAAATTTTTAGGCCTATCTTTTGTAGAGAAATTTTGATTTTAAAAAGCATTATGATACCAAGCCTTTTCAGTGTTGATGTGGACATACCGAAACCTAGATGTACATTAACATCTCACACACACTTACCTCGGTAAGTTCCTTGATGGTGTGTATGTTAGCCTGCTGAGTGACCTTCCTCTTTGCTTCCTCGATGTGGTCCAGGTTTAGAGATGGTGCTGGGGGGGCGAGGCATGGGGGGGGCTTGTTAGTAATGGTAGGCAGAGGGGCAAGGGGTGGCATGGCCGCCAGCGCTCCCATGTTGGTCAAAGCAGCCGTCATGGTGGCTGCCGTCATACTTGCCACAGCTGCACTCATTGTGATGTTTGACATAGTGGGCATTCCTGGAATGCTGGGTAATCCCATTGGACCCATGTTGGGCATATTTGGCATTCCCATGCCCATTGGAAGAGGTAAAGGTAAAGGCAGCGAGATTGGGGAAGGAGATGGAGTTGGCAGAGGGAGCTGGAGGATCGCTTTTGGCCGAAGACTTTCAGGAATAGGAACTCCTGCCTTAGCACACATGGCAGCAGCATTGGCCTTGGCTATTTCAAGCAGCTGATCCTTATCTGAGGAAAGACCAGATGAAAGTGAGACAGGAAAACGGAAGGAAGATCAAGAGAGAAAAACAAAGTATGGATTGAGTGACATCAAGTGTAAGATTAAGGATTCATACAGGTTACACAAAAATCTGTACGCATTTTTATTTAGTTACGATCAAAATGTTTTACCCAGATCCGTTAGCCGTGGAGGCGTCTTACTAGCACTGCGTCGTGTTCGGGACCCTGAGCGACGCTGTTTGCGAAGAATGACAACTGGAGAGTGGCTAGGTTCCCGCTTCCATCTGTCTCGCCTGTCAAATGAACGACTGCGAAACACCGGTCGTCTCCCTCGACCTCGCGACCTTGACCTGCGCCTGCGATCCGAGGATCGAGAACGCGATCGTCTGCTTCTGTCTCCTGATCGGGATCTTTTCCTCCGGCCAGCAGAGCGGCTGTTGGATCGCTTACTCCTGTCAGTAGATTTAGACCTCCTCCTTCCTCCTCGGGCATTTGGTGAACGAGAGCGTCTCTTGCGGGCTGGAGAGCGAGACTTGGATCGTCGGTTTCTGGTTCGTGACTTGGAGTGGGAACGCTTACGCCGTGTGGCAGAACGTGATCGTGACCTCCGTCGTCGTGCAGGACTCCGAGATTTAGACCTTCTCTTCTTTCTTTCTGATGGAGAGACAGACTCTCGTTTCCTCACAGGAGACTTGGACCTGAACCATAAAAAATGACGGATTAACATTACAAACCAGGCAGGAGGTCAAGCCACTGAATCTCTAATGACAATTTGTTTACATTTATCCATGATATACAGTACGCAATAAAAGTTCTACTTGCTTTTTAAAAGGTACTAATATCCAGAACCATTAAATCCTGTACTCTTGTGTACTCTTTAGGAAACCACGCAGACCTTTATTAACAGATTTACTAACATATCAATCTCACACCACTAACCTGGACAACTTTCTTCTGGATATGGGCTTGGATGTTGAGCGAGAACGTTTCCTGTGATCAGCAGGTGATCGTGACTTGGACAGCTTCTTCTTTGGTAATTCTGGAGATGCAGAACGTGAGGAGCTTCTCTGGCTTTTACACACTGTTTTGACTGGAGATTCTTCATCTTCATCTGATCCTTCTGAACCATCTGAAACATCTGAGCCAGACCCTGGTTCCTGGGAAGGAGATCTGGAACTAGGAGCATACCAGTTCTTGTACTCGACAGGCTGATCCTGCAACTTATCTGAGGAATTCCCACCTTGGGGACTGGAGTCAGTTGCTGAGGTGATTGGTTTCTGATTATCAGCTAGAAATTTTGAAAGAGGAAAAATAACAACTTACATTTATGCTATAAGTTCCATCTGTGTGAAAATGTGTCAAACTAAAAAACTGTTTTACCTGCTTCAACTGAATGCCCTCCATTTTCTTCAACTGCTTTACTTTCTGGTGTTTTTTCTGTGGTGGGAGGGGAAGACTTCTTCTCTTTGACTGGGGTGTAGGATATAGATCTGGCAGAAGAAGAACTATCTGACCTTCCATCACTTGATTCAGACCTGGACCTAGATTTAGATTTGTTCAATGCTGCAGAGACAGATTTGGACTTTGACCTTCTGCCACTCTTCCTTGGAGATTTGGACCTCCTTTTGCTAGGCTGTGGTGTCCGGTGCCTCTGAGACAATGAGCGAGACTTGGAGCGTTTTCCAGACCTTGGTGAAGAACGATTCTTCCTTGCAGGTGACCTAGAATGTCTTCTGGCTGGTGAGCGAGATTTAGACCTCCGTCGAGAGGCAGGAGTTCTGGATTTGGTCCGTTTGCGATGACTCCTAGATCTGGAGCGACGGCTTCTTTTAAGCACAACCATGGATCGTGAACGAGTTCTCCTGCCCCTGCGAGCTGATCGAGACCGTGAACGACGGGATCTGGGAGGTGGTGACCTCCTGCGCCGAGATAAAGATCGACTCCTGGAGCGCCTGCCTCCTCCACGCCTTGCTGGAGTTCTGGATCTGGAGCGACCAGCGACACGTCTAGATCTAGAGTGAGAGCGTCGGGGTTTAGTAACAGAACGTGACAGAGAACGTCTACTAACTGCACCACTTCGCCTGGGGGATCGAGTCCTGGAGTGCCTCGTACCTCCTCGGGAATGGGACCTAGATCTTCGTCTTCTTCTTGGAGACCGAGAAAGAGAAGGTGACTTTCGCGCACCCCGTCTAGGGGACCGAGATACTTTTCTTTTTGGAGAGGCAGACCCCCTGCGTCGCTTTGGAGAAACAGAGAAGGGACTCCTTCGCCTTTTAGGAGACTTAGACTTCCTTGGAGATCTTGATATTTTCTTTTTGTTAGTGACAGGAGGAGATATTGATCGCGATCTACGGCTGGATTTCTTTAGGGCTGGTGAGAAAGATTTTTTCTTAGATTTAGGGGAGGGTGAACGAGATTTAGACCGTGACAGGTGTCGGCTTTTAAGAGGAGTTGAAGACAATCTTCCTTTTGAGCTTGACCTAGACCGAGATCTAGACTGTTCTTTCACAAATTCTGTTGGTGGATCACCTGACTGCTGCTTGATAAGGCTAGGTGATGGTGACCGACTGGGACCGGATTCCGACTTCTTTACTTCTAGGCCTCTGGGAGGAGATGGAGACCTGGATGAATCATGTTCTTTGACCTTTGTCTCTTGAATTGAACTGGTCTGGTTTTTCAAGCCTGGGTCTTCTTTTTGAGTAGTGCCCTCTTGTTTTGGGATAATGTCAGGCAATTCCTGAGCACAGCTGAATGTGCCATCTCCATGACTTTCCTCTGTCTTAACCTGAACTGTGTCGGTCTGCTGTATTTCATCCTGACCAACAGAGGCTGAACTCTTATCAATTTCTGATTCATTAGTGAAACTTATTTGCCCCCCAGTGGAGGATACACCCATTTCTGTTATGTCTTCTTTCTTTATTCCAAGCAATTCAGGTTTCTGCATTGAGACGGGGGCTATTTGCTCCTCCTCTTGTTTACCTTTTGGAACCAGTTTAGATATTGGTTCTTTGAGGTCAGATCCAGCAGTTGGAGATTTTGTATCAACAGCTGTTTTAGTTCCTTCACCTTCAGACTCAGATCCTGAAGCTGAGCTGCTTTCAGTAGGAGATGGGGATTTCTTCCCTTGTTTTTCATCTTTCTTTCTCTTCTTTTTCTTCTTTTTAGCAGCCTGTTTTTTATGTTTTTTGGATTTTGTCTCTCCCTCCATATCTACACAATCAGGAAGTTGTAAAAATATTATAAAAAGCATTTAACATATATTTTCACAGAGAACAATGACACTTGCATATACCTGTAACAGCATCTTTTTTTCCACCCTCTTTCAGCCCAATGTGATCTCCAAGTCCAGCTGCTGCAGCCAGTCTGGCACTAATAAAACAAAGGAGGAACCAAAGTCAGAGAGACATTTCATATCTACTAAGTAAATAAAGGCAAAAAACCAAACTACAAAATTAAAGTAACAATGGGAAAAAATTGAGATCTTATTTAATATTTTGGAAACCCTAAAACAACAAACACCAGATTAACTAGGACATAATTAATTTTCTTGAATAATGAGGCAGAAACTTATTTAGTAAACATATTTCCTTTTTGAACAGTCGTGAAAATGAGATTTACATTTAAGAAAGTTTTTTTTTATGTTTATTGCTAGAAATTCTAGAAATGTAAAGGTTTGAGTGCCTTTATTATTCTTCAGACAATATATTTTATTTCCCTCTTACCTGGCTCTTGTTGTCCTGACAGGTCTTGGTGGAGGTGGGGGCTCTACATCTGACTCGGCACCAGATTCCGAACTGCTCTCCTTCTCGCCTTTTTTCTTTCTCTTTTTCTTCTTGCTCTTGTGTTTTCTGTGCTTCTTGTTTTTCTTGTGAGGGGGCTCAGTTTCTTCCCTGGCGTTCACATCCTCTTTCCCAGGTACTTCATCCTCACCTGAATAAAGAATCCAAAAGTTTGATTATGCACATCTTTAGAACAAAACAGGTATCCATCCATCAAGAGCCTTGCCTTTCTACTCGGCTCCTTCTTCACTACGACAGACAAAAGGGGGAACCTCAAAAACATTTTAAATAAAATATTCTTTGAAAAAAAAATAAAATAAAAATGCATTATACTGTTATGCTATGAACATCCATACTAAACCGATTCACTGAGTGGAAAATGGAACATGCAGCAATAGCTGCTACAGCCAACTCATTGTAGTCCACATACATATATAAAAAAATACTGTTATTATTAATATAACTGCTGCCCTGATTTTCAAAAATTTTGTCTTAAAAACACATCAACCATGTGAAAACAAGTTGGTGGCAATAAAAGTGCACCAAAGTTTCAACTTCCCCAAAAAAATTATGTCTGAAGTGATTTTGTGCGAATCTGTTTAGAGAATGCTATTTGCAACCAAGTGGAGAGGATTCTCCTAAGCACAGCAGATTTGATCACATCCAAGAACACACAAACTGACATCTGACAAACATTTTAGAAATCAAAAATAAAAGTAGATTTACAAAAAGAAACTATTCATCTGATATGTGTTAAATACAAATAAGTTTAAACAGTTGGAGTATATGAAATGCTCGTAAATGAAACTGAAGTACACTATTTTATCCATCACATACCTGATTGAATATCCACGGCACACTCCATTATGCCAGAACCAAAATTATGTGGAAGTCCCTCTTATTGACTCTGTTGTGAAGCAGTTTCACTGAAAAAGAATCCAGAGGTCAGGAAGTTTAAAAGTGCAACATGCTTATGTCACTGACATGCCATGTAAAGCTTATATTGGGGGTAACTTAAATGGTTGCCACACAAATACAAAACAACCATTTGGCGAAATTTTTGGAATTTAAAATGTAAGAAATCATTTTAGCTGCATTATCTATCACACATAAAGAACTTGATATTCATCTGGAAAAATAAAATATTTCAAGAGCTACCGTAAGTCAATATTATTTGAAGTTTATCAATTTCTTGTTGATGTTATTGAAGAGTCAGCATGCTCACTTCCAAAGGTGATTTTGAAATAACAGTAAAGGGTGCTTACTAATATAAATGCCGTCTAAACATTTAGAATAAGTCCCAAAATCTGAGCCAAGATAAATACAGAACACACAAATAATAACCACAAAGCTATAATACTACACACACACATATGTATATAATCTCTTGAGAACATAATCGATCTTCCACATTCTCTTGTGCAACATTCCCTAAACAAATGAATAAAGATGACGTGATTAATGACGTTTTCTATCTCATCGTAAAATCAAGCAAAATCTACACTTTTCACGAGCCCTTTAGAGTATAAAAATTATGAAAACGGCTAAGTAAGCAACAAAAACATGCGCTATTGAAGGATTAGTCTAAAATGAAGACGGGTACAAAAAGACTAAAACATGGCCTGATAACAAAGCCGAAGGAGAAGCGAGTTATGCTCACCGTCAGCCCATAAACACGTTAGATAACACGGTGTCAGGCCTGCACAACCGGAGCTAGCATCCATTCACAAACGGTAGCAATTAGCTTTCTGAAATTACAATAGTTTAAAACGATTTAACTAAAATGCACAGATTTTAACTGCTCTAAATACAGTTTAAAAACTGGTCGACTTATAGAACCCACATATGTTCCCTGTATCATGCTGCGGCCTTATTTGCAGTTAACGTCGAGCATCGGACGTTCCCGCTAATCAGTCTGATGAACTTGTTACTGCTACTAAAATCAGTGAAGCGAACTCGTTCGTCTCCGCATCTTACTTAGTAGCATGCATTTACCCGGTTTAAGTCAACTGGCTGCAGTTCCCGGAGAGAAAATACCAGATGACAGCCGTGCGGTTGTTAGCTATGCTAACCGTTATCGTTAGCCAGCTCTCTGATCCGCCATGATGGAGAGAAGTATCCCAACATGCCATGCTGCGCGGTTTGAATGGCCGCGTCACGGTTTCCAAGGTAACACCGAACAACACAAACTTTACTCACGTCGATGCCTAAATATTTTCTAATTTTCCCGATAGAGCATTTCAACCAAAATACGTCGTTTGTGCAGTAAATCCTCATTGGGTGGTTTCTTTAGGAACGTGTTTTGTTGGAGGTTTTGTATATTTTGTTGAACAATGACACCTTTATCTTCCTCTTTAACATTATTTGCTCTCAATATTTAGTGCATTTAACGGCTTCCTTGTGAATCAGAAAGGTCAAAACAATCTGGTTCAATTTACACTTGTCCTTTTAATTTTCTGCTTGCAACAAAGTTAGTAGTTGTCAAAGGGAAAGTTTAAATGTTATTCACAATATATTTAGCTATTTAATGTAGAGTATTCATTTTTTATTATCTAGTGACACCATAAACATCCATTATCAAATTACTTTATGCATTTTAGTCAATGATTTTAGTCACTCAAGATTTGTGGGGGTTGTGCTTTTATTCTGGTAGCTAAACCGGAAGTATCGCAACTATTCGTTGTCTGTCGTAAAATTAGCAGAAGTTTACTCAAGTATATGAGAACTGGTGTTGAATTTGAAACGTTTTTATCAATTGAAAAATATGAAGAAGAGGTTTCATATCGACCTGGACAATTCAGCTTTCATTAAAGAAAGAACACCGGTGAGTATTTTTGTTTCATCGACCTAGCATTGTAGCTAGCTCATTTCAAATTCTCTTTTCGAATGGCTGGTTGGCATGCAATTGCATTTTTCTTTCATTGTGTAATTACATTTTCGATTTGCTAACAGACTTACATTAATGTTTTCTAGCCAAAACCACAGTTCCAGCCTTCATCCAAAGTGCAACCAGATACAACATCTTCGACCAAATCCTCCGCGAAACCTGCTACCACAACTGTCGACCAGCACCTGTCTTATGCAGACTACATCGTCCATAGTAAAAGTAGTATAGCTGCTGTTCCACATAATGACACTTCCTCCATACAGGCCAGGGCTCACGGATCTGGAGAGCCAGAGCCTTTGTCATTTTGCACAGGTGGAGGGTGTGAAACGGACCAGGACTTTGTTAAACAGAACCAAGTTCAGTCTGAGGAGGTGGAAAAGAGTGAAGAGACACAGGTATTTGAGGGGAGCTGTCAGCAGTCAGATCCAAACCTCAACCATGGTCCTAAACTAGTGGGATCTGGGAGCAGCATTATTGTTAGTCCTCGACAGGTAAGCACAAATACTTAGATGTTTTCTTTAATGAAAAATGCAAACATTACCCCAAAATTTCATCCATTCTAATTGGGTGCTTGTTCGTGTGCTTATTGTGTTATTAGAACAAATGACATGTTGGTTTGTTTTGCTTTTTCAGAGAGGAAATCCCATTCTTAAGTTTGTGAGGAGTGTGCCATGGGAGTTTGGAGATATTGTGCCTGATTATATCTTGGGACAGACAACCTGTGCCCTCTTTCTTAGGTGGGTTTTAATCCTTAGTGAGCTGTGACTCAGGAAGCAGCAAAGAATACACAGGAACTCATTTTGGGTCAGTAAAACTAGTAAACATTGTCCTAACACTTATTCTCCTTTATGTTTTAACTTTTTGGATGACGGTTCTGGACCCGGTTTGCAGTCTAAGGTATCACAATCTCAACCCAAACTATATCCACGATCGTTTGAAGCAGCTTGGAAAATCATTCACCTTACGTGTGCTGCTGGTTCAAGTTGATGTGGTTGGTATAAATGATTAGTATTGTAAACGTTTGTATGCTGATTTTTAAAATTTATCAAACAAACTGGGAAAAAAATTATTATTTTCATTAAAAAGATTATTTAAAATAATTTGTTTTAGTTGCTTTTTAAAGGTGTAAACACCCCCAACACCTATAATTGATAGTAAAGTAGAGATGTTTTTATACTAATTTATCAGAATAAATATTTTTATTACATTTAAATGTCAACAGGTACTATTTTATTTTAATGTAATTTTATTTTTCTTTTACAGAAAGATCCTCATCATGCATTAAAGGAGCTGGCTCGCATCTGTATCATGGCTGACTGCACTCTTATCTTAGCTTGGAGGTAAAACGAAAACTGATGATTCATGAATGTGTCCTCGGAAACTCTTTTAAATGTTGTTTTCTCCAAAATGAGTGCTTGAATTTGGTGCTGGAAAGTTCAAACCCTGAAATCCGAAGCTGGACATTTCTGTTGCTTGATGATGATGATGATGCATTTTAAAGAGCAAAATCCTAAGATTTTTTATTTTTTTTTCCAAGATGTTTTCTTTGGTGGAAATTAGCCTTTAAATCTAAATCGAAGAAGTTTTCTCTTTTGATTTTGAAATCGCCAGCCCAGAAGAAGCAGGACGTTACCTGGAAACGTACAAGTCGTATGAGAAGAAACCAGCTGACCTCTTGAAGGAACAAGTTGAAAAAGACTATCTTTCAAAGGTGTGTGTGCCTGTTTGGATTCATACTCTGTTTGTAATTTGAAGATTTCTGATACTTTTATATTATTATATAACACATTATTTGCCAAAGTCTTGCTAACTTGATTTTTTATTTTTGCTCATAGGTTACAGATTGTCTGACAACTGTAAAGTCTATAAACAAAACAGATGCTATCACCTTACTGTCCACTTTTTCTGTGAGTATTTCTGAGAAAAGAACCTTTGGTATGTTCTTTCTGAGTATGACGTTATCATCTTGTTTTGTGTTCTTATAAAACTCCGATTGGTGATGCGGTGTATTAAAAAGGTAATACACCAAATCACAAATCTGAGTTTTATAAGAACACAAGAGTACTTTAAAGTGAAGTGAAGACATTTAAAAAATATGAATCAAAGTGAGTATAATTAAACCAACTGTATTTTTTACTACACTAGCAGCTCTGATTTAAACTTTTCACTCCTTTTTAAAGGAATGTTTCAGGTAATAGAGATATAAATGGTATAGATGTTACGTTTTGCTCTTGTGTTACAGTCTGTTGAAGGAATCATCAATGCTTCTATGGAAGACTTGGTTCTTTGCCCAGGTCTGGGACCACAAAAGGTAAAGATCACGTAGAACGAACATCAACATACAGATCAGGGATGAAACGTTTGTCATCTTATTGAGTCTTTATTTTGTGTTCACAGGCAAAACGACTTCATGATGTTCTCCACAAGCCTTTTCTCAAGTCAAAGACAAGCAACAGCTGAAATGTTTTACCCAGAATGTGTGAAAAGAAAGAATTACCTCAAGTTGGTCATTGTGCTGCACTAAAACACACATTTTATTAAATACTGGCATAAATCCTGTCGATGTACTGACATGCTTTTCATCTGATTGAGAATCAACCAGTGATGTTTGTGAACCAGTGGAGCTGCAAAACCTTTATACATTGTATTGTTTGTTGGTTCTGTCAAGTTTGTTATTTTTATAATAAATACTGTTGTTTTATATTGTCATGACCTCCTCCTTCCACTGAGTATAAATGAGCCAATCGATTTTAAAAAAGTAGTTTGAATACAATAATTTCAAGAAACCTAACTTGTACATGTCAGCACAGTTGTGGGTATGGATTATGTGTATCATTTAATTTTACTTGAATATATTTTTTATGAATGTAATAAATGAAATGTAACTTGGAAGAGTATGCAGCATTATGAGATGGTAAAATCATGTATAAAACCAAATACAATGAAGAAAACAAGTAATTCAAGTACTGTCTGATTGTTTGATGACAGTTTCTGATCAGTTGAACGATCTGCGCTACCAAAGAGTTGTGAAATTTCCGACAAACTTGAACGCGCACAAGCCAACGTCAAAACAGGAAGTGCGTGATGCTCTAATGAGTTTTACCGCTTGTTTCGCTGTAGTAACAAAGTGTGTTGGTAGAGCAGACTTTATCAGATTTAAAGTTTGAAATCATATCCAAGCAACGCTTTTTAAACATGCAGACAGAGAGAGAAGACGATGACGACGCTTCTCCTGAGGAGTTTGTTGCGTTGTGTGATTTCACTGGAAGTAGTTCTGAGCAGGTTTGAGCCACGATGCAAACTTCTTTCAGCCAAACAGCTGTTACTTTGAAAGATTAACTCTGACTCGACCACTTCCGTCCCACAGCTCAGTTTCTGCTCCGGAGACAAGCTGCTCGTTCACACAAAGGCTTCAGCAGATTGGTGGTGGGCGGAGCTGCGAGGGGTCATGGGTTACGCCCCTGCCAGCCACCTGCGCGAGGACGCTGCTGAGGGGGAGGAAGACTCTTCAGAGGACCCTTGGCAGGATGAAGAATACTTTGGCAGCTATGGGACACTGGTTAGAAACATGCTACTGTTATCTTTTAACTTTATTCATTGGAGTTCAGGTTTAATTTCCCATGTTTGTTGGATCAACAGACTTGCAGAGACTTGAAGCCTTCTGGAATTAGATGATCCATAAGTGCACCATGGCAGACTTTCATTAAAAAAAAAAGCTTTAAAACAAATCGACAGCATTCTTAAAATATTTTGGGACAAAAACCAACTTTCTTTTTGCAGCATGAACGCTATTAAACTACTACTTGAAGCTGCATCGAGTCAGCATGGGGTCCAGTGACACTCCTGCAGGTTCTAGATCAGGGGTGTCCAACTCCAGACCTCAAGGGCCAATATCCATCATGTTTTGGATGTTCCTCTGCTTCAGCGCACCTGATGCAGATAAATGGGTCGTTAACATGCTTCTGCTGGACTTGCTGAGATGTTGCAGATTGGAATCAGGTGTGTTGAAGCAGGAACACATCTAAAACATGCAGGATAGTGGCCCTCGAGGCCCGACTTTGGGCACCCCTGTTCTAGATGTTCCCCTGCTTTATCACACCTGATTTAGATGAGTAGGATGGTCACAGGACTTGTTGAGGATGAGGAGGAGGTCATTCATATTATTGAAATCAGGTGTGCTGGAACTGAAAAACATCTAAAACATGCAGGATGGGGCCTAGGCCTGGAGTTTGACACCCCTGGATCTCTGAACCCTCTGACACTTTATTGCTGCTGTCTTTGTTGTACTTAAGCATCATGACTGATAGAGGATGACAACATAATAATGCCATTTAAGAAAAATAACAACATATTCCCCTCTGCATGTGTTAAAAAGTCAAAGCTGCTGAAACAATTCAAACTGGAGCAATAAGATGTTGTTTCTAACAGATTAATTTGAGCAGATTTCTACCCCCACACCTTCCATCCACGGTTTGTGTACATAATTTTGGGGATGATGACATACATATTTACATCAACAAATCTGTAAAAAAAACAAACTAGTAGCAGGTCCCTCAGACTCAAAGGGAACGACTGCAAAGATTTAAGTCAAAAACTGAAAAGGGCACAACAGGAAAAGAGATTAGATGCAATCTGTTGCACCGGACAGCATCATGGATTTATCAGAATACAGAACAGTTCGGCTGCTGATATTTCAGATCCACAGTCAAGGTTGTAGATTCTAATTTGCACAAAACTCAATCAGATAAAGGATCAATGAGCCAAAGTGACCACATTAACATATTCAATAAAACAACCTTCTGGCCTTCTGCTCTCTGTAAATCACCTTCTGATACAATCATCAGTTATTTCACTCTGTTTTGATTTTCATAGTCGCAGTGTGAAATATTTTCTTACAAAATATGAAAACTGCTCTTATATACAGCAGTTTTTATCCATCCTGCAGTTATATCACGTTCTTTTTTACAGTTTTTTTTTTTATTTGGTCATATCTTATGATAGAGGCTTCACCTGGAGATGCTGTCGGACAGAAGCCGCACTGAGACGTACCGGCAGGTCATTCTCAGGAACAGTTCCTCTCTGAAGAACAAGGTGGTGATGGACCTCGGCTGTGGCACCGGTATCATCAGCCTGTTCTGCGCTCAGCTGGCACAACCCTCAGTGGTAATTAAGACTCTTCTGCTGACGTGGTAGATTTTATAGCATCTGGGATGTGGTTGAATACTTCTATCTAAGTGAAATGACCTGGAATTATATTAAGACTTGAATTCAACCATATAAGCCTGAGTTAATGTAAAAAATATATATGACTACAAATATTCAAAATAAAGCTCTAAAATATATGAAAAGAAATCTAATTATATTAGATTTGAAATTCCAGTAAGAACACTTTGATAAACCAAAGCACCATGGCTCCATCTGCTGGGTAAACTAGGCTACTACTGGTTTAACCAGATTGTTTTGAACAAATTCTAACATGTCTCTGACACATTCAGGTCTTAGATGCATTCTAACTTTGTTGAACCAATTATGTCGTAGTAAAAACATGAAAATGTTGTGACATCACGCCTTGATTATGCCAACTCTCTGTTATATGATGCTCCTTCATCCGCAATAGTTCGTCTCCAGTTAGTACAAAATGCTGCTGCACGATTTTTAACTGGGACTACTTTGAAGCAACATATCACCCCAGTACTAGCTAATCTGCACTGGCTGCCAATCCGCTATCGGATTAAATTTAAGTTTCTTTCATTTGCTTTTAAATCTTTGCATGCGCTCAGGCCACCCTACTTGGCGCAGCTTCTCTGTCCCTATGTCCCTAGGCGTCCTCTGAGCAGCACTTGCTGCAGGTTCGTCCAGCCCGCGGTGAGCAGGTGTTCTCAGTTTGCGCTCCTAGCTTATGGAACCAGCTCCCCCTGACGGTCAGACTCGCCCCATCACTTAGTATTTTTAAGATTAATTTAAAGACTTAGTTTTATTCTCAGGCTTTTAACTCTGTCTGGGGCAGTCCCCTAGTTGACCTTATTTTATTGTTTTTATGTTTGTTTTTATAGTATGTTTATTTTTATCTCTGTGTTTGTTGTTTTTATTTGTGTACAGCACTTTGGTCTGCGTCACGGCAGTTTTTAAATGTGCTTTATAAATAAATTGATGATGATGATGATGAAAATGGCATGTCAGAAACGGTGTGAAGCAGCTGTGGTTCTGCAGGTGTATGCTGTGGAGGCGAGCGCTATGGCCGACTACACCAGGCAGCTAGTGAAGCAGAACGGCTGCGAGGATGTGATCACCATTCTCCAGGGACGAGCCGAGGAGATCGAGCTGCCAGAGCAGGTGGACGTCCTGGTGTCTGAGTGGATGGGAAATTGCCTGCTGGTAATAATCACACTTCAACTGCAATAATAGAAAATATACTACTGTAACTTTTTTAAGGCTGTTGTATTTATTCATCTTATGTCCCTTTTTGGTACTTCTGGTGTAGTTTGAGTTCATGGTGGAGTCCGTTCTCTTGGCCAGGGACCGCTTGCTCAGAGATGGAGGTATGATATGGCCGTCCTCAGCCGCCCTCACTCTGGTTCCATGTCAGGCCGACAGTTATTACGCAGAGAAAATGGCCTTCTGGGAGCAGCTTTACGGCCTGGACTTCACTCCTCTTCAGTAAGAGCCATTAGTCAGACATTTGTCGCGATGAAATGTGTTGCAGGTCAGGACCATGTTATGTTTCATGTTTTGTAATTTGCTGGGATTTACTGATTTGTGGCAGTCAGATAAAAAACTAGGCAAAATAGGCATTTACCTTAAAGCTGAACACACTTATTGAAAAAACTGTCATATTTACTGAAATTGCACCAAAATTATGTGAAACATGGAGTCATATCCAAGTCTTATTAAACTTCTTGTTCCCCTTGTGTCAAAGAAAAGAATCAGTTTCACTTTCTTCTAATAAACTTCCAAGTTCCAAACAGAAGGCAGTCAGTGCCTGTTCATGCTACAGGCGTCTCGTCTTCACGCTCTGCTCCATCTAATTCTGAGTACCTTTGAATAATAACCATAAGAACACCTAACAGTAAAATGAAAATCTTCCTCATTTACAGACAATCGCACATGCATTAAAAACATATAAAGAGACAGTAATGAAGTGGAGCAACATTGATCCCGTTCCAGTTTGACATTATTTCCCTTTTTTTTTTTGCAACTTTTCTTTTGAACAGAATGACAAAAACTTCCCGGATGCCTGGATGAGTCATTCAGTAGATTCAGTTTCCTGCCGGTTATCAGAACAAAACAACTAACAAGAAAACTGGAATAGACCGGTTAATTCACCAACAAACATCTGGCAACACTCCAAGAGGCTGTAAAGTTGCAGCTTTAACTGCTGAACATTACGGCACAACTCAAGGACAATTAGGATGATATCTGTTTTTCCAACCCTAGAACACTAGAATAACAATAATACAAAGTAATGAAACAGTTACTAAAGGTAATTGTAGTTATTAATAGAATATTCAATACGAAAAATTGTAGATTCAGACTTTTTTGAAGCTGAATTTGTTCTGACTTGCACTATTCTTCTATACATTCAAGTCTTTTAAATACACTCGTTAATTAAATATTGGTACTATAAATTATATTTAGGATTTCTCTTGTTGTTTTGAGTGTCACCTCGTCTCTGCAGGCCTCTGGCTCAGCAGGAATTCTTCACTAAGCCTAAGTTCAGTCACCTCGTCGAACCTGAAAGCTGCCTCGCCGCTCCATGTGACGTCATCTGCCTCGATATGTACACCGTGCAAGTCGGAGACCTTGAGGTAACAAAGAGGGTTGTGTTTTGTTTTTTTGGGTTGTTTTTCATTGGAAGCTTTTGCAACTTTCTCTGTTTAGACTTTGATACTAACAGCAGTGTTTCATTTCTCAGGAAATGAAAGGTAAGTTTCATTTTTGTGTGGAGAAGTCAGGAGTCTTCCACGGATTTACAGCCTGGTTTACAGTTCAGTTTGAAAGCCTGGAGTCAGAAGGTGCAACAGTGGAGCTGAACACTGGACCAAACTCTGAGTACGACAAAATAAAAACAACATTCAACAACTTATATGAACTCTTGCTGTGATATTATAGACATTAGATGAACTTTTCCCCTTCAGACCAACCCACTGGAAGCAGACTTTATTCATGTTGGACAGACCTGTTAGTGTGAACGTTGGAGACTCCATCAGTGGAACCATTGTCCTACACAGAAACCCAATCTGGAGACGTCACATGACCCTTACTCTGCACTGGAGCATCAACGACAGTGAAGACAATTCAGACAATTCTCAGGCAAATTTCATACTTCCCTCACATTCACAAGTATGTTCTAGATTACTTTGCTTGACTGTTCACTTCCTGTTTCTGTCTTTAGGTTGGGACAAAAAGTTTCCCTATGTGGAGGTGACAAATCAGCAGCGATCATCAACAGAAAACCACTTTATTACACCATGACTGTGACCCTAAGAGGGTCATGTGACCAGACGTTTGGGCCTGTTAGTGATGAGACTGATAGAGAGCAGGTGATCACACAGTCTGTAAGAACAGAACTGTGAAGAAACTGAGATGTACTGATACACACAGGGTTTATAGCTGAAGATGAACAGCGACAGGATGTTTTCACTCGGCTCATCACACTACGTTTGTATGTTTATTTGACTCATTTTCTCTGTTACAACTGCTGTACAATTAGGATTTAACACAACATTTAGAATTACAGTCCGTGCCAGCTGAGTTGAATGAGTTAAAAATTAAATCTAACATTTTAACAAGAATTTTTTTAAAGTTTTAAATCTTTTTGACTTTTCAAAATCACAAAAATAGTACTTACCTTTGCATGCTAAATTATGGAATAAATATACTCAACAAGTACTGCACAGCTGGGGGAATGAGGTCACAACAAAAACAAAGTTACAATTGAATTCAATAAAACTTCATTAATTGTCTGACACACTCTCTTAACATCTTTCACAGAGACCAGAGTTCCTCTTGGCTTTTCTTCATGAATTTAAAGATCCTTACACATAAAATGTTAAAGAAACTAGTGTTTGGGAGTGTAACTGCTCAGCTCGTGTAAACGTTTGATACATTTCATGGCTCAGTTTTAAAAGTCTTTGATTTGGCTTTGGAGCGTGTGTTAACCTCTGAGGATAAGGACTGAGAAGATAAGGTATTAGGAGAAGAAGGCCTGGAGAGTGGAATAAATAACGGAGGTTTCACAACTTTGTACTTCATCTCATTCTTCTCCTTCTTCTGCCGTAAGTGTTTGTCACAGTGGTTTACGAACGTGTCCAGCTTGACGAAGGTCTTGTTGCAGACTTTGCAGTGATAGGGTCGCTGTCCCTTTTTCAGCCGTATGTGCAGCCGGATGTATGAAGAGCGTACAAAGGTGCGGCAGCAGACGCCACACTTCAGATCTTCTGTTATGTTGCTTTGTGTTCTCTGCGGCAGGTTGAGCGGTGGAACAGGAACTGCTTCTGGTGCAGGTACTGGTTCTGGCTTGACCTTTCCTGAGGCTTCTTGAGCCTTATGAGAGAGCAGCAGGGGTAAAGACTGAAACCCCGCACCACACTGCTCACACTTGTATGGCTTTTCCCTGGTGTGGAGACGGACGTGAGCTAGGAGTCCAGCCTTCTGGGTGAAAGACTTGTCACAGTGGTTGCACTTGAATGGTTTCTCCCCCGTGTGGAGCCGACGGTGAGTCTTCAGATGAGACGAGCGTCCAAAGGTCTTCCCACACTCTGGACATTTAAACGGCCTGTCTCCACTGTGGATTGTCTTATGAGCCACTAGGTGTGCGGACTGATGGAAGAACTTGCCACAGGTGCTACATCTAAACTTCCTCTCCTTTCCATGGGAGGTGAGGTGAAGGGTCAGATGGGCGGAGGAGATGAAGGTTTTAGTACAGATGCTGCAGGTGTGAGGGTCCAGGCGGATGTGCCGGTGGGGTCGTGGATCATTTGGGGGCGTCTCACTGCAGCTTCCTGCCTGGCAGGTCGGACATTTGGACGGAGTCTCTGTGTTTGTTGTCTCCTCCTGCTCAGCCGCAGAAGGATCAGATTTGAGCTGCAGTGGGCTGAAGCTGCATCCACAGTCTGAGCAGATACAAGCATGCGGCTCTTTGTCTGCAGTTTTATCCAGCATGCTGCCATTTACAACCACAGCAAGATGCAGGGACGTTCACTGTCTCACAGATAACCTGAGAAGAAACGCAAACCCAGTCAGCTTCAGAGCGCAGCCAGTGAGAGAAACATGCAAAACACAAAGCTGCCATTCCCCACCCTCTTTAGACGCGCATCCTCGATTTCTTACTATTACTAATTATACTGCACCAAAATGTATCAATTACTGCATAATCTCTCAAAATGTGGGCAAAAAAACAGCTTAAACATAACCATGCATCTCTGAAATGACCAAATAAAGCAGCTGATCAGCCGCGAGGCCCAGGCTGCTTCCGCAACGTCACGGAGGTTAAACAAGGATGCGACTCACATCAGATGAACCGAGACTTGGCATAACGTATTCATTCAGAGAAAATCTGAAAATCGAGTGCTCATTTTCACACATCCGTCTCAAAATCAGCCCAGATGAGCGGAATGTGGTGAGGCTGCTGCTGGGATTTAATCGCCTGTGTTTTTGGTGGAAATCGGGCTGCAGCATCATCTAGCGAGCGGCGGAGCAACTGTTCGCAATCCGCTGATTCTTAAAGATGCAAATAATAAACATGTTACACAGTCGGTGTCATGGGAATAAAACTCGGTGTGGAGACGGGAAGGATCATGATCCGTAGCCTACTGCAGGGACTGCGCCTTCAAGTTTCGTTTAACTGCAGATATCAGCGGAAACTCAAACTCAGATCTTAAATCGCGTTCAAGTTTCGATTCATCTGAAATCAAACCTGGGTTGTTTCCACCAATGGTTTCCACCGGTTTCCACCTCCTGGGTTGGATATTTCCTGTCCATATTAAAGAGAAGTCGGTCCGTTTCAGCTGATTCTTCCTGATCTGCTGTGGATGAGGTACTGTGGCTTTCATTTCTTATTTAGGTTTTTATGATAATGTCATTTCACGATCATTTATTTTGTTATTTTCAGTGAATAACTACTTGATTGTTTATTTAATTCGTGTTTTTCATATATTAGTCATATTTACAGTCTATATCTTAAGAGGAAACGTCGAACAAACATTGTTGAATGTAATTTGGACAAGAGCCAGAGCTCAACAATGTACAAAGTTTCAACACTAAACTGGTTTAAAAATACAGGAAATGTGCTAATCTGATCTGGATTCAATCATCTTATTTATTTATTTATTTGTTTGTTTGAATGGACGTCCTGTGAAAAGGGGGAATGTGCCAGTTTGATATGTTTCAGCTTGTTTTTGTAGTGATGAATGTCTTACACGGACGATTAAAGTCAGTTTGTTTGAAGTGATTCTCAGTAATAGTTTCCTTGTTTCTAGACTGATGCCACCTTGTGGTTTGTTTTAGAGAAGTGGAGAAAACCATCAGACCATCAGTAGTATCTAACTTTCTAATAGACTTTAAAGACTTTTTTGTTCATTTAGAAGTAATGATCTGTTAATTATCAGTAAGAAGGGCCTTACTGGCTGAGGTTTTGCCTGCATAATCCTGAATACGTGGTCCTGTTTCTAGTGTCTGCACATTTTGCGTGATGTCACAGGGCATATTAATTACCTACTAATTAATGTCATGGCAAAGTGTCAATTTAAAATGATTGTAAAACTCATTTAAGTCGTCAGTCTCTTGTACAAACAAAAAACCCTAATTGTTAATGTTTTACATCTCAGGATGTTGTATCCATGTTTCACTGTGGATTGCAAAAGAATTTGGCTTTGAGTTGGATGTCAACACACTGCAGGATCCTTTGTTACAACATTCTGATGTGTTAGAGCAACCAGCCCTGGGAGGATGAGTGGGAGGAAGAAAGCTCGGTGAGTTGCTCAATCTATTCCTATATGCAGTTGTTGATACTGAGAATGGTACTGTGCAACCAATTGTTAGGTTTAGAGGGTAATTACTTTTTCACCCAAGGTCAGATTTGTTTGGATAGCTTTTTCCCTTAATCGGCATCCTAAAAGAGGTTGTTTTACTTACTGTGTTTACTTAGTTGTGACACAAAAGCAAAACCGAAAAGATAAATACTTTTGTAACAGCACTGTGTTGATCAATAAAGGTATCAACGTGACTAATGACTGAGGTTGCCAGTTTATTTACAATTAAACCCCAGCTTAAATTTTTGTTTAAGTGAAGTTTATCTGGTACAGCTCTCTTGACTCATGTTGATTCAAACTTCAGATTTCATTTCCTGCTTGTTTTTTCAGGACCTCCTTTGGGGCCACTGCCCCTCCATTTATCGACTACTTGAAAGATATTCTGCGTCGATATCCAGATGGTGGACAGATTTTAAAGGTTGGTGTCACACTCAATGTTTTATCACTGAGGGATGGTGCATGTTTCAGGTTTGATATCAGGGTCTCTGGTGAATCTTGTTTATTTAGAAAATCCCTATCAGATACTGTTCCTTAGGTGTAAATAAATTTACTCTTTCTTTCTCATTCACTCAGGTACAAGTAATGAACTGTGATTATGTCTGCAGTAATACTTTGAAAGACCATCAAAAATTCAGAAGAACACTTGTTTTACCTCCGCCCAGCACCTCAGTTTCCCCCCATATTGCGATTTACACCAAAAATAACAGTCTCACCTTTGATGTATCTACATTATCAGATTATCAAAACACATTTAGCAATTGGAGTGACATTGATATTATTATTAATACACTAGTTATTCATGAAAATCACTTTTTCATTTATAGTGGTTTTCTTCTAATCCGTCTATGGTTCGTTGTTTGTTTTTTCTGTTTCAAAATAAAATCAGAAAAAAACAAATAATAAGATTGTTTTTTTTTTATTTTTATTTTTTCTTTGAAAAACAAAAATATAGAAAGAAAAAAGTTTCATTTTTCCCAATTTGCAGGTTAAAACAGAAAAACCTTTGTCCCCTTCAGCGGAACCGGAAATCATAGAGTAGGCTACTTTTGTGTTACCAAAAACTAAAAGCAAGTTTATGGTTTTAAGCATCTGCTGCAGCTTAATTGACAGACAGATGTGCATTTTACCATTATGTAGAAACATGTTCCCGGTGCTTTTGTGTTTGGCAGCATTGGACATTATCCCACTTATACCACAGTCACTTACGAATGAAATAAATATTAAATCAATTAATAATACGTTAATGTTGTTTCTTACCATTAAAGTCGTAAGTTTTTCACAAGAAGCGGCTGAGCGGACTATTTAATATCTCTTGTTACTGGGATAAATAAAGTATTTTTCTTTCATTCTTTCATTTCATTTCATTCATTGTTGTAATACGTTGCCATGGTAACAGGCCTAAAGACCAACCCTTACGATAATTAGACGGTGAAATAACGTCTGTTAACGTAGGCTGTGTTATGAGTTTCTGTTGTTACGGTCGTTGAGGTGTGAGGACTGAGACACTCAACTGTCAATGTGATAGTTTGTCCAACCTCCTCATGATCATGTAAAGACACACCTACGCCCAGTCTATATTTAGTAACAAAGTGCAGTAATAAAGTGCTCCGTTGATACGTCCACAGGGTCTGAATACAAAGCAGGCTACCATTGGGATTTTCTTTTCCTTATTGAGAACCATATGCAGATTTTTTCTAGATCGAGCTCCAGAGCGTTTAAAAGTACATCAAATTTGTTTACACACTTCTGATTCCACAGAGTCTCGACTATCGTTGGTGTTTGTTGCAAGTTTATATCATCATTTGTTCTCTTGTAGTAATAAATAATCCTAAGGTTAGCTTTTTTTCTGGCTCATAGTATCTACAATTTTGTAATAATCCAGATCAGTCCTTGATCCAGATCAATCCTTAATCTTGATCAATCCTTAGTATCTTGTAGAACCTATTGGGAACTCGCCCTGTATTTTTTTAAGCACCCGCATCATTTATTATGAAGTTACATACAGATATGTTGAAAAACAGCTGTATCTCACAATGATGAGGAATCCTTAAAAAAATTATTGGATCCAGACGGTGATCCGGATCACCCCCAAAATCTACTTACTTCTTCTTTGGGCAATTTGTAACCCTTCCTGAATTTTTCATCAAAATCCATCCAGAACTGTTTGAGTTATCTTGCTAACAGTCAAGCTGGTGAAAACATTACTTGCTGGTGGAGGTAGAATCATTAATA
>SSNP01000002.1:3967262-4054622 GCA_006937955.1 Pachypanchax playfairii | reverse complement strand
AATACAGTGGGGCAAAAAAGTATTTAGTCAGCCACCAATTGTGTAAGTTCTCCCACTTAAAAAGATCAGAGAGGCCTGTAATTTTCATCATAGGTATACCTCAACTATGAGAGACAAAATGAGGAAAAAAAATCCAGAAAATCACATTGTCTGATTTTTAAAGAATTTATTTGCAAATTATGGTGGAAAATAAGTATTTGGTCACCTACAAACAAGTAAGATTTCTGGCTTTCACAGACCTGTAACTTCTTTAAGAGGCTCCTCGGTCCTCCACTCGTTACCTGTATTAATGGCACCTGTGTGAACTCGTTATCAGTATAAAAGACACCTGTCCACAACCTCAAACAGTCACGCTCCAAACTCCACTATGGCCAAGACCAAAGAGCTGTCAAAGGACACCAGAAACAAAATTGTAGACCTTCACCAGGCTGGGAAGACTGAATCTGCAATAGGTAAGCAGCTTGGTGTGAAGAAATCAACTGTGGGAGCAATTATTAGAAAATGGAAGACATACAAGACCACTGATAATCTCCCTCGATCTGGGGCTCCACGCAAGATCTCACCCCGTGGGGTCAAAATGATCACAAGAACGGTGAGCAAAAATCCCAGAACCACACGGAGGGACCTAGTGAATGACCTGCAGAGAGCTGGGACCAAAGTAACAAAGGCTACCATCAGTAACACACTACGCCGCCAGGGACTCAAATCCTGCAGTGCCAGACGTGTCCCCCTGCTGAAGCCAGGACACGTCCAGGCCCGTCTGCGGTTTGCTAGAGAGCATTTGGATGATCCAGAAGAGGATTGGGAGAACATCATATGGTCAGATGAAACCAAAATAGAACTTTTTGGTAGAAACTCAACTTGTCGTGTTTGGAGGGGAAAGAATGCTGAGTTGGATCCAAAGAACACCATACCTACTGTAAAGCATGGGGGTGGAAACATCATGCTTTGGGGCTGTTTTTCTGCAAGGGGACCAGGACGACTGATCCGTGTAAAGGAAAGAATGAATGGGGCCATGTATCGTAAGATTTTGAGTGAAAACCTCCTTCCATCAGCAAGGGCATTGAAAATGAGACGTGGCTGGGTCTTTCAGCATGACAATGATCCCAAACACACCGCCCGGGCAACGAAGGAGTGGCTTCGTAAGAAGCATTTCAAGGTCCTGGAGTGGCCTAGCCAGTCTCCAGATCTCAACCCCATAGAAAATCTCTGGAGGGAGTTGAAAGTCCGTGTTGCCCAGCGTCAGCCCCAAAACATCACTGCTCTAGAGGAGATCTGCATGGAGGAATGGGCCAAAATACCATCAACAGTGTGTGAAAACCTTGTGAAGACTTACAGAAAACGTTTGACCTCTGTCATTGCCAACAAAGGCTATATAACAAAGTATTGAGATTAACTTTTGTTATTGACCAAATACTTATTTTCCACCATAATTTGCAAATAAATTCTTTCAAAATCAGACAATGTGATTTTCTGGATTTTTTTCCTCATTTTGTCTCTCATAGTTGAGGTATACCTATGATGAAAATTACAGGCCTCTCTGATCTTTTTAAGTGGGAGAACTTACACAATTGGTGGCTGACTAAATACTTTTTTGCCCCACTGTATTGCAGGAAAGATGCTCTAAATTGAAGCAGAAAGGAGAAAAATATGAGAAATTTTGTTAAGTTCAATAGGATGACACTTTCGTGATCCAGCTAAATAAATAACTGTCTGAACAGGGTCATATAATAACCCAAACAACATGCTATAGCATATACAAAGTAATACCCAATCCAAAGTAATATTAAAACAAAAAAGTTTATTTTGCAACTACCTGATACATATTTGTGTTTGACCCCCTCATACCAGAGGTGAAACAAACATACTGAATAAAGTTTCTTCAGAGACAAGAAATAAAAAGGTTTAGTGAAGAACTCTAAGTTTATCAGAAGACTCCAGGAAAACTTCCCGAAAACATGACAAATCTTAGTTTATCTTGTTTTAAGGTGCATTTTTGAGACAGTTGTTGAAACCACTTTCATTGTAATATTAATATATAATAATCAATTTTCGCATAAAAACAAATCAGACAGGCATGTGTATGCTGTGTGTTTGACTGCAGCTTATTGTTGGTGCCAGTAACAACCTTTGCTGCATCACAGAAACACTGTGGCATTTTCTGTGGCCACTCCACTTGTTTTAAATGTTTCAGTTCTACAATTGTCCAGTTATTTGGAATCATCAGTGAACTGAATAACCAATAAAAGCCTCATGAACATGTTAGTCAGAGTCAACCCCAAACAATCAGGTTGACTTTAATTCAAGGTTTTATTTATTAACAGGAACTGATTCAAAATGCAGATGATGCACAAGCCACAGAGGTGGTTTTTATCCACGACGAGAGGAGCTATGGCTCAGACAGTCTTTGGACTAACAAGCTGGGAAAATACCAAGGTATAGTATTTATTTTGATCCGTTAATAATATTTAAAATTCAAATTCCATAATTAACATTTTCAAAAACACCAGATTTATTTTTCAAAATTGCTGCTTACACATTTGCAGTTACCGAAAGCGTAACATGACTGTTAGCATCATCTTTAACACAATTATTATTACAGGGGTGGCTGTGTTTTAGATGTTCCTCTGCTTCAACACACCTGATTTAAATGAACGGGTCATTAACAGGCTTCTGCAGGACTTCATGACATGTTGTGGATTTGAATCAGGGAAACATTTAAAACATGCAGGATAGTGACCCCTCAAGGCTTTGAGTTGCCCACCCACTTGATTTACATCAAACCACTTAGATAGACATTTCTTCATAAGTGTGTCATTTTTTACACAGTAAGTAAGTTAGATCTTCCTCAGTTCAGGTTGGTTTTCAAAATAACATGAAAACCCAGCAAATCTATGTTGAACTGTTTTCCATAGGTCCCGCTCTCTACGCCTACAACAACGCAGTGTTTACTGATGAAGACTGGGAAAGAATCCAGAAGGCAGGAAGGAGTGGCAAGCTCAATGACCCAAACAAAATTGGGAGATTTGGAATTGGCTTCAACTCAGTTTACCACATAACAGGTAAAACTTGTGTGTGCTGCTGTTACAATACTTCCATTAGTCTGCGTTCAAAAGTATTTGTAGAAGTGATAAATATAGGGGTTAATGGGAAAACATGCTTTATTTTACTCACAGATGTGCCAAGTATGTTCAGCTCCAAACACCTCGGACTGATGGACCCTCAAGAGGAAGTATTTGGAGAAGGAAAGGGGGGGTTTCGTTGGTCTTTGGATGATGCTGAACATCAAGAAGCTCTGAGGACAATGCATGATCAGTTCCAACCTTTTCGGGACATAGTTTCAGTTGTAGGCAAACATCAATGGTCAAAAGTTATGGAAGATCAGTGCTTTGCAGGAACAATTTTCAGATTCCCCTTCCGTAATGAGAAGTCTGATATTTCAGATAATCTGTATGATTCAGATAGGGTGGGAGAGCTTTTTGAAAGCTTCATTGCAGATGCAGATTTAAGCCTTCTCTTCTTGAAGAATGTTAGCTCCGTGTCTGTGATACACATTGATGTTGATGGCACTGCTACCACCAGACTTGAAGTTAAATCTTCAATTCCCAGAGAAGTTCCTTCTGAGTCAGCAAGTAAGTCAGTCACCAAGGGGTCGTCAAGGTTCAAGCTGATAACCCTCAATACAGAAGACCATCAAGAAACAGAATGGCTTGTCACAACATGTACTATGAAGGAGGGTAAGGTAAAAAATCTTGATGTTCTTGCAAAGAAGTTGAGTTATTTACCTCAAGTTGACTTGGCATTCCCCCTTGGTGAGAAGAAATATAGCGAGGGTAGACTGAGCTGCTTTCTGCCCCTCCCAAACAACGAGCCCAACAAGACCGGTCTTCCAGTTCATGTCAATGCCTGCTTTGGCCTTACAGACAATAGAAGATACATCAAGTGGCAAGAAAAAGACCAGAAACATGATGAACATGCTTTGTGGAATGAACTGCTGATGAAGGAGGTGCTCCCTCAAGCATACGTAATGATCATTCTAGATGCCATCAAACTGTGTCAGCAGTCTGCTCTCCCTCTCTCCTCTGTGTACAGTCTGTGGCCTGATCTTGGTCAGATGAAACACAAAAACAAATGGCACAGTGTTGCTCTGGATGTTTTTCGTCACTTATTCAGACAGAACATGGCAGTTCTCTCTCTTGTTAAAGATGAAAAGAAATTTATTCCACTGTCAGAAGCTGTGCTACCCTGTAATGGTCCAACAAGCACCGACATACTGGCTGCAATTAAAAGGACTTTGGTTTCATGTGGCGAAAAACTTGTCAACTTACAAGCTAGTGTTGTGAGAGCCATTGAGGCTTATCCACAAACTTCCCCAAAACACGTGACTCCAGCCTTCATCAGGAAAGTTCTCCATAAAACTGGTGTGGCTAACGTCACGAAACAAGACAAACTCTGTCTTTTGGAGTACGTGTTGAGTGATGGAAAGTACAAAGAACTTGAGGGTCTCCAGCTGCTTCCTCTCAGCGAGGGTTCTTTCAGATCTTTCACCATCAGAGAGGAGGACACTGCTTTGATTGACTGCAAAAAATTTCCAAGGTAGGGTTTTATTTTGTCTTTTTATTTGAACGTTTTGTTGGGAATGGGTAGGATTATTGTTCAGTAGTTATAGCTGTTTATTTAGAGCAGGAATATTCCTGGTTTAAAATTCTGTTGTGGCCTGACTGTGTTGAATTTTTCTGGATGTATTTCTTTGAAAATTCTTGTCTCTTATACTTTTTCTGTGGTAGTTCTGCATCAACTTTACATTTCAGGGTTAACGTGTGTGGCTTTGTTAATGTTAGACCTGTGATAGACTGGATGTGCCCAGCATCTCTCCCTAATAAAACTCTTATTCAAATATTATGGAATAACTAAAAACACTGGGGATGGCATTTGTTTTACTAATAGATGTTAGTGTTAATTAAAAAAAAAACCCATCAGCATACCCAATACAGTTATCCTGATAAATAGATATCTGATAATCACACAAATGTTAATTAAAAGCAAATATCAGCATGCATTTGGAATTATGACCAACTCTATAGTTCCAATATGTCACAGTATGTTTTAGACTTTGTCCCTGGCTTTTTTCTGTTGTTAAGAGTTAGAAGATGGCAACATGGATTAGGTTAATACATCTTTAAAGAATGCTTTATGTAAGTTTAAATCTTTTAAAAATAAACAAGTGTACACGTATTCATTGGATTAAAGTATATTTTTAGGATACCTACAATGGGATTTTTTTCAAGCACAATAAACTGGTTCATGCACATTTAAGTATTTTTCCACTATAGCTATTATAAAAAAATCTGCAGAATTTAACTTGGTTTGTAAAATAATATATTTGTTTTCATGAAAACTTGATTGAGATGACTTGTTATGACATGCATAATGAGCTAATTCATCTTTTGTCCAGAATCCTGCTGCCATACTGCAAACACCTCTTTATTCAACATGATCTCAGCTCATCTTGCAAAACCCACCTGAAAGAACTGGCCAAGCAAAGTATGTTACAAAACATGGCTATTACAAATGTGTCTGTGTGCTATCGGTATGTTCGGGAAATATCTGAACAATTCTTTTAACATGACTGTTACATATACGTTTCAGATTTATTCAAAGTCATCAACATTAATGCTGACCATGTGGCTGAATACACAAGAAGGTATTTGCCACAGGACTGGAAGCAGACTGGGACATTGCTGGTTACATGGGACAGCAGCAACAGTCACCATCCACCGTTAGATTGGCTCCAAGAATTCTGGAAGTTTCTCAACTCTCACTTTAAAGAGTTAAGTCGTTTCATTGAAATACCTCTGATACCTGTTAGTTCTCTGTGTGACAGACAGCCTGTTTCACTGGCAAAACTTAGACAGAACACAACCATCATTTTTCAGAGAAGTAGGCAGTGTAGTTTGCCAGAAAAAATTGCTCAGCTGGTGGCCAAAGTTGGTGGCACAGTGGTGAAAGGAAATGCCTGGCTCAAGCATGAAGACATTGAAACGTACATCCTGAGCCCATCTTCAAGAAGTGTCATGAAACTGTTGATGAATTTAGACTCTCGGCATCTCATCAAAATCATAAAATCAGAGTCTCAAACATCACGAGAAGAACTAAAAGACTATCTGTCCCAGCTGAAGTCTCTCTCAGACAGAGAAAGAGATTTCCTCTTAACAGTACCACTGTTTCAGACCATGAAAGGGTCTTGTGTCACAGCTCAGTCAAAACAGGCTTTGGTTCTAACATCTGGTCCAATTGTACCCACAGAGCTGCCTATGCCTGATTCAGTTATTCAGTGTGCTACCGAGGCTGATCGCAGACTCTTACTGCTGCTTAAAGTCAATCTCATGGGCCCAGCAGAAGCAGGCATTGTCCTCATTGACAGCATTGAGAAAAGTTGCTGCAGTGATAAGGAAACTGAAAAAACAATGATTTGGATTTTGCAACATGGAAACATCCTTTTCTCTCAAAACCAGTCCCTGAAACGCAGATGTAAGGAGTTGCGATTCATCAAAGTAAATGGACAGCTGAAAGAGACTTCCAGCTTTTTTGATCCAAGAGTTGAATCCTTTAAAGTCATCTTTGAGCCAGATTTCTTCCCACCACCTGTGTACACTAAAACGATGCAGATGCTGGAAAGCCTGACAGATCTTGGACTAATAAACAATGAGTCGGATGTGACACCTGATCGTTTGTTGAACGTCACCACACAGATTGAAAAACTACACGTAAGCTGTAAAACAGAAGCTCTGAAAAGAGCCGAAGTGCTGTTGGAAATGTTAGATGTTAATGATCTTCTGTCACAGTTTTCTAATGAGCAACTTTATCGTCTTAAAATGATAAGATGGGTTCCATGTGATCAACCGGGCACTGAAAAAAGACAGATCTCTGACAAAGATCAGAAAAAAAGTTTCTACAGCCCAGATTAAATCAGACACACTCTATATAAGGACATAGTTGGACACACTATGCCTTTGATGGGAAAGCTCAGCAACAGAATAAACTCCAAGCTCGGTTTTAGACATCTGCCCCCACCTGAGAAAGTGATTAAGAACTTGACAATGCTGAAATCAGAAGCACAGAAAATGATTGATCCTGACACAGATGTGGATTTCAAAAGGAAGTTACACAGCATTTACACACACATGCAGGAAAACTTATCTTCATTTGGACAATTAAAGAACATGGAGCCGCAGTGGCTGTGGGCCCACAACCAGTTTGCTTCACCTCAGGACCTGGTCCTTGACTACCCAGTTGATCTAGATCTGAGTTCTTACATCAGAAAGGTACCAAAGGAGTTTCTGCCATACAAAACACTACTGCAGAAGTTTGGTTTGAGAACATCACTTTCAAATGATGAAATTGTGGGGATTCTTCATTCTATCCAGCGAAACATTGATGAAAGGAAACATCAGACTGCAAGTCCTGCTGAGGTAAAAGTGTCCATAGAGATTCTTAACTGGCTGTGGAGAGAAAAGAAGACAGTTCAGGATGACATCCCAGTGCCAGTTCTCATTGAGAATGATCAGTTCACTCTTAAACCAAAGTCAGAAGCTCTCCTCTGTGATGTAAGCAAAAACAAGCTGAACGAACTTCAATTCAGCCAAGAAGAAATGTACATTCTACATGAAGAAATCCCAATAGCAACAGCTGAATGGTTAAGAATACGATTTCTCAGTAACTACATCCTTGCTCCAGAGTTGGTGGGAATTGAACAGTGTGGACAATCTGAGCCAATAACTCTGAGAATTAAAAACATCCTTAAAGAGTATGATGAAGAGAGTGACATTTTCAAAGAGCTCATTCAGAACGCAGAAGATGCTGGAGCTGATGCCTGTAAATTCTTGTTGGATTTCAGAGTACACAAAGATTCTCCTGAAAGTCTCATTGATCCTGACATGGCCAGTTGTCAGGGGCCATGTCTTTGGGCCTTCAATAATGAGCGGTTCACAGAGGAGGATTGGAACAATATTGTCAGAGTTGGCTCTGCCTCAAAGGAAAACAAAGTAGAAAAAATCGGAAAGTTTGGACTTGGATTCAATACTGTGTATCATGTAACAGATGTTCCCTCCATCCTCAGTGGCACCAAGCTTCTCATTCTGGATCCAAATGTGACTCACCTGAAGAAACACATTCAACACAAATCAAATCCTGGAATCAAGCTGGATCTCTCAAAAAATAGCCTTTTTAATTGCTTTCCGGGTCAATTTGGACCCTATGAAGGCATTTTTGACTGTAATTTCACAACAAAAAGTCATCTGGAACCCTTTGCTGGCACACTGATCAAACTGCCTTTCCGAAGCAAAGAAGAGGCTGTGAAATCAAAAATAAGCACTAAAGTGTTTGACAAACATGACATTGATGCATTACAGCAGAACTTCACAAAGAATTCACAAACTCATGTGCTTTTTCTGAAGAACATCAATATGTTGTCTTTACAAAATATCTCAAATAAAGTATCAACTCCACCACGACATCAAGAGATAAAAACCATCCTGACTGTTTCCAAAACTGTTGATAAGACTATGCCGATTCCAGTTGAAACCAGAATGTCACAGCAACGCAGAGCTGAGGAATCACTGCTCAAACTTGATGGTAAATGCAAAGAAATAATTGACAGCTGCACAGTCAACATTTTCCAAATAACCCTCCAACAATGTGGTAAAACTGAACAGCAATTCTGGCTTGTATACAACTGCTTTGGAACAGGTCAGTCCTTGGCAATGGCACTTCAGGCACAAAAGAAAGCTTCTTTTTCTTTACCCATTGGAGGCATCGCTGTGCCTTTGACAAAAGATTCAGAAACTGGAAAATTCTCCCCGTTACAAACTGATCTTGTTGGACAAGCATTTTGCTTCCTCCCTCTTCCCATTCACACAGGTCTTCCAGTAAATGTAAATGGAACATTTGCTGTGATGAGCAACAGAAAATGTCTGTGGGAAAGTGGATTAAAACATGAGTGGAACAAGGTTCTTCTTCAGGATCCTTTAGTGACAACATACGTTACCACACTTTTGGTACTAAAGGGAATGTCTGAAAACAATGAACTGGAGTCTTACAGCTTTCACATCTTTTGGCCAGAGAGAGAGAAAGTAACCAACACATTCAAGCCTTTGGTAGATGCATTTTACTCTGTCATTGCCCAGCCTTTCAATGGCCCAGAGCTCTTTAGTGATGGAGAACACTGGTGCTCAATGAACAATGCCATATTTCTTCATGAGGACATAGAAGAAAGTAAGATCGGTGCACTTGCAGCACAAATGTGCAAGAAACATGCAAAAGCACCCAATTGTTTTGTTCACCTTCCACTGTGGTTGAGAAATACCTTCAAACAAGCTGGTCTTGAAAAAGTTTTACACAGCAGGACATGGACCTGGGAACAGTTCTACCAAGAAGCAGTGTTCAATAACCTTGAAACCATGGATCCCAAGAGCAGAGATGCTCTGCTGCTACATGCTATTGACCTCAATATGAAAGAAATTGACAATCTTCTGACCAGGCATCCTTGCATACCCACTACCAATGGAAAGCTCCAGTATATCAGGAAGCTTGTTGATCCAGCAGGGAGAGTGGCATGTCTTTTTGACCCAGAAGAAGGACGCTTGCTTTGTGGATCCACCAATGACTTTTGCTCTCCAAAAAGGATTCAGCGCTTGTTGGAACTTGGAATGTCCAACGCTGATCTCCCATTGGAAGACATCACACAAAAAGCAGGTACAATAAATGAAATCTGGAGTGTTGACAAAAAGAAAGCATACGTGCAGTTGAAGTGCCTTCTTGAACTTTTGAAGAATCACAAAGATGATAAATATTCTATCCACTGGAAAACACTAAAGATGACTCAATTTCTCCCTGTATTTTCCCCTGGTGACATCAAAAAGGAAAGAAATGCAATACTTGAAAGACCCACAAGGATTTTCAGTGACAAATTCTCCCTGCTTGTCAACATGATGCATCCTGTGCTGGATCACTCTGGTCTGAAAATACACAACACCGATCCAGTCCTAGAACTTCTGGGAGTTCACAGCAGCCCAGAGCTAGAGACGGTGCTCCAGCAGCTGAAAGAATGTTGTAAGAAATCTCAGTCAGTGGAAACAGACATGCTTCACAACATAGCATTGGAGTGCTATAAGTTTCTGGATCAATGGATCAGTGGCTGTAAGGATACAACTTTAATTTCACTGCAAGCAAATTCATTCCCATTTGTTCTCATTGGAAATACATTTGTAAATGCTGACTGTGTAGCTGAAAACGAGCAGTTTGAAGCAAGACCCTATCTCCATGTACTTCCACCTGCTTTCACATGTTTCAGAAACCTGTGGGACACTGTGGGTGTTGAAAAGAAATTCTCAGAAAGTCAGTTTCTCACAGTGCTTCAGAAACTTCAATCCAAGTGTGGAAATCAGCCACTGCCAGAGAGTGATCTATCAATTTGCCTCACAATTTTAACCAAAGGGATATATGAGGCTAAAGTAAAAACAACAGATGATTGTTTGATACCAAATCAAAGAGGGATTTTGCAACCTGCAAAAACACTGTTTTACAATGACAGTCCATGGATGCCAGTGGCTGAAGATATCACACTGTGTCATGAAAACATCCCGCGGGTTATGGCTCGCCACTTTGGAATCAAAACAACCAGGCATCATACTCTGGATGAACACACAACTGAGCTATCACCATTTGCTTTCCAGTTTGAACAACACGAACAACTAACTGTTCGAATTAAAAACATCATTTCAGCTTACCCAGCAAAGAAGGATATCCTAAAAGAGCTTATCCAAAATGCTGATGATGCCGAAGCAACAGAAATACATTTTGTTTGGGACAAACGACAACATGGCAAAGAAAAAACATTTGGGAAGAGATGGAATGGTCTGCAGGGTCCAGCTCTTTGTGTGTTTAACAACAAAGTCTTTTCAGATGATGACCTGAAAGGAATTCAACAGCTTGGAGAAGGAGGAAAGCATAACAAACAAGGAAAGATAGGTAAATATGGAATTGGCTTCAACTCTGTTTACCACCTTACTGACTGCCCTTCCATCCTCACAGGAGATAAATTGCTTTGTATTTCTGATCCCAATCAGAAATACATTGAAAGTCATTCAGACAAACCTCATGCTGGCATCGGCTACAAACTAGATGATATATTCAAGAAGACGTACATAGATGTCTACAAAACCTTCCTTCCAGACAAATTCTCTCTTCAAGCAGGCACTATGTTCAGATTACCTCTGAGGATGAGCACCAATGTAAAAAACTCCAAAATAACACAACAAGAAGTCACTGACAAAGACATGGATGAATTTTGTTCTGCCCTGTCTGAAGATCCAGAGGGACTAATTCTGTTCCTGAAAAACATCTGCAAGATTAAAGTCCATGAAATCAATGACAGTTCAAAAGAACTCAAGACCCTCTTTGAAGTTGAAAAACATCTGTCAGAAAACAGTAAGGAAGAAAAAGGTGCATTCACAAAACATCTACAAAATGCATTAGAATCAGAGAAGATGGTAACCCCTCAAAAGATTTTTTATAAAAACAACATTTCCACCTCAGATAGAAGACAAAGTGAGTGGATCATTGCTGAACAGTTTGGCTCATTCAAAGCAAGTGATGAGCTAGAACTAGCAGACAAACTTCCACAGGGAGCCATTGCTGCATGCGTGCGCACAAAGAGCCCATTATCGTTGAGTAGTATGGCCTTTAAAGGTGCTGCCTTTTGTTCACTTCCCTTGCCTGGGCAAACTGGACTGCCAGTACATGTCAATGGAAACTTTGAAGTAGATTCTGCCAGAAAAGGTCTTTGGAAAGAAGATGGTCAAAGTCTGAAATTAAACTGGAATGAGCATCTGAAAAAAAACATCATTGCCCCACTGTATGCAGATCTCTTGCATTACATTAGATGTGAAATTAAGTTCCAGACAGGTTTTCTTTCAAAAATTCAAGAATATTTCAGTACTGTATACTTGAAGTTTTGGCCAATTGTGTCAACAGATGTTAGTCCAGAGTGGCATGAGATGATACAAGATGTGTACAGCTCAATTGAAGAACAGGGTCTTGATGTGATTCCAGTGTTGAAGTGTTTAAGTGACAAAAAAGCAAGTAAAGACCCTAAAAAATATTCTTTTGACTGGTCTAACCTGAGCAAAACAGAGACAACTGAGGAACTATACCTGACAGATGCAACAAGTGAAAAGATCTGTCCCATTTTGGATAGTCTTGGAATGAAACTGGTGCCTGCTGCTACTGAAATGCACAAGATCTGGAGCACCATTAAATCTGCTGGCATTGACGTGAAGGAAGTCAGTCCCACCACCGTTCGAAATTTCTTGCAAGCAAAACCTCTCAATGATCCAACCCAAACAGATGAAGATTTACCCTTGCCTCTAACTGCCACTCTGATCAAAGATGAAGAAAGCTGCTCAGAACTCCTGAAGTTTTGTTTGAATGATTCCCAGTTGCAAAAACATGCTGAGAATGATTCCACTTTGCTTAATGGCCTTCCACTTCTTCTTACCAAAGACAAGATGTTGGGATCATTTAATTCAGAATCTCCAAAGTTTATTTCAAGATATGACAGTCTTTTCCTTAACTATGAAGAACATTTTGCAGACTATAAAATAAATGAAAGCCACATTAAACTGCTGCAAACATTTAACCTTGTCAAGAAGTTGACACTTCAGAGTGCAGTGAATTTCCTGAAACCAATAATCCAACATCATCTTCAGAGCTGTGAAATTGATCCAGAGAGCGGCCTTCATGTCTCGAATAAAAGTATGAAGAAGTGGTTGGAATCACTTTGGTGGTTCATTGCAAGTGAAATTACACTCGAAACATCTATTGTTAGTAAAGAAAATCTGACAATAAGTGATGTGAAGAATCTTTTTGGTGACTGCTGCATTCTCCCTGTTGTGTGTCCAGAGGGGCCCAAACACCTCCTGCAGACAATGAAAAACATGCCAAGTGTGATTCAATATGCCTCAGACCGAGATATGTCACACATCCTGCTCAAACTTGGTTTTATGAGGCTTGATAGTGGCTTCTTTCTTACTGTATATCGTGAGCTGTGTACAGTTCTACATACTGAACTTATGAATGTGAATGACAAAAGCTCAGTGTTGGACCAGGTTTGTAACATCCCCCACTCAAAGTTTTCTCGCCTTTTATGTGAAGATATGAAAGCATTGCAGAGCTTCCTGCAGTCTGGAGGACCCAAGTCTGCAAATCGTCAAGATTATGAGAGGAAGCTTAAATCCTTACCAATATTTGAAACAACACATGGTGACAGAGTAAGGATTGATGGACCTACAGAGGTCTTTGTCCTTAACAGCTTGTATTCAGTGACATTTCCTGATTTGTTCACTCTGTCCAGCAACAACTGCATCTTTCTAAAATACAGCTCAGAAAACCATGCCCTTTCAGAAGAGCTGAACATTAAGACCCTGAATGATTTGGAGTATTTCATGAAGTTAATTTTGCCCATGGTACACAAACTGACGGAGAAGGAGACTCTTGACCTCCTCAAGCTATTACTGTTGTTGTATCCTCAAATGAGAATTTCACAGTACAAAGACACAGTCGTTTCATCAATGAAATCTGTGAAATTGATTTGCAGTTGTCAAGGTAAACTTGAGACTGTGTCATACTACTTTGATGACGGTGTTGACCTTTACAAGAAAATGGTGTCCCAAGATAGATTTGTGCCAGAAAAATTTTGGCAGGAACTGTGTGGAGGAAATGATGACAAAATAACAGAAGCGAGACATCTCTTCAGAGAACTTGGAATGAAACATGTTGTGTCAACAGATGACATCATCAATTTTGCAAAGCAGTTGGAATCAGAAGCAAAAGGAACAAATAAACTTGAGGAGCTGAAAGAGAAATCCAAATTTGTTTTTAGAGAAGCCTTGAAATTGATCAATGACAAAAACGAAAAGCTACTGAGAAGCATTGCTGACATCAAGTTTATTTTTCCAGTGAAGATTCGAGAAGATCTTTGCAACTACCACCAACCATATGCTTCAGAGAAAACTGCTGTTCAAATCAGAGGATCTCTTATTGAGCGAGATCCAGACCATCAGGAACTGATTTGGTCCTCAGTGCCAATTATACACGTACCACATTATATCACTACAAAGCTTCGACAAATGCTGATAAACGTTGGAGCTTATGAGAAGCCGTCTTCCCAGCATGTGACCACCAACATGAGAAACATCTGTCACTCACCGTGTAAAAATGAGCAGCTGATCAAAACCCGTGCTGCTGTGTTTCGACGAGCATATGCCTTCCTGCAAGCCAATGGCTTTGATGGACAGTCACTGTCTGGTCTTCCTGTTGTCTTGGTTGAAGAAGACACACTACTTACTAAAGCCGATGATGTGTGTCTCTCACTTAAGTTTGAGTTTAGACCATATTTGTACAAAATTTCTCCACAAGACGCCATGTATGCAGAGTTCTTCAAGAAGGTTGGGGTAAAGATGGAGGCCACTGCAGTGCATTATTGTAATGTCCTGGCAGCTGTTTATGCAGATTCCTCTAGTAAACATTGCTTAAATGCAAACCAGTTGAAAACGGTAAAATATGCAGTTCAGCAGTTGTTTGTCTTAATCAAAACTCAAGGAAACCAGGTTCTCACCAGTGATGTTCAGACTTTGTATCTTCCTGCAGTAGATGGGAAGTTGTACCCATCATGCTCACTGTACTACAATGACACAGTGTTTGCAATCACAAGGCTGGAAGAAGCTCTGAAGAATAAGTTCCTGTTACTTGAGAAACTCAGCAAATGTTTTTTGGGCTATGACATATATGAACATCATCGATTGGTTCAGCTGTTGCCTCAAAAATGTCAGCCAAAAATGTTGTCTCAGATCACTGAAGAGAAACTGGTGGACTCAAACATGCAGCTTTGTGAGTTTCAAAAGGATTGTGATTTCAGTGGCTGGTTTAAGGAACATCTCTGCTCAGGAGCTTTCAGACATGGATTCATTTGTCTTCTTAGAAACCAGTCTAAGGGTAAAATAACCCAACAAGATGAAAGACAGTTGTATGACAAGATTTTTGGCTGTATTCAGATTGTCTGCTGTGAAACCCTGGAAACAGTGTTATGGCTGCAAAATCAAGAGCTACACAAAACTGCCAGAAAAATTGATGTTTTTGTTAAACAAGAGGAACAAGGTTGCACCTTTTACTTAAAACACAACAATGACATGGCTCATGAAGTCATTAGTAAAGTTAATACAACTCTGACAAAGGAGATCAATTCACTTTTAGGTCACAGATTTTCTACAGATCATCTCCTAG
The DNA here is from genome assembly GCA_006937955.1 of Pachypanchax playfairii. Lineage (NCBI taxonomy): Eukaryota > Metazoa > Chordata > Actinopteri > Cyprinodontiformes > Aplocheilidae > Pachypanchax > Pachypanchax playfairii. Next base: position 4,039,283 of record SSNP01000002.1, on the reverse strand, counting down.
TGCTTAGTGGGCTTCTTATGTGTGATAATCTGCAAGATGTTCAAGAAACTCTGGCTATGTATCATTTACGTGACATTGAAACTGAAACTGAAAGCCTAAATCCACCAGACCCAGGGACAGATATCCCAGAGGAATGGCATGACTCTTTAGACATGAGCTTCCTGAACAACTTTGAACTGGGGGAATATGTTGGCTACTTCCTTAACAACAAATATATTTATGCAGTTATTGTTGAAAAGATCCCTGGGCCCTCTGAAAGATATTCCCAGAGATACAAAATAGATATTGGAAAGGATGCACATGTTGAAGTCAGTCATCTTGATTTGTATCAGTTTAAAAGAGAAAAGAATCCACAACCAGATGAAGTGACATGCTCATCATCCATGGAGCTCCAGCCATTTGTAGGTGCTGTGCCAGATTCTCCCCAACCTTCACAAAGTTCTTTACCAGCCTCTCTTGATGAAGCGAAAAAGGAGATTGACGAATGTCTGACTGAGATCTGGAATCTTCCTGAGGAAGAAAAGCGGAAAGCCATCAAGAGACTCTACCTTAGATGGCATCCTGACAAAAATCTAGGCCGCGAATCACTCGCCACAGAAGCATGCAAATATCTGCAAAATCGAATTGCTGAGCTCAGCAGGGGCAGAGGCCAAACAGCAAGCTCATCCTCTTCAAGCAAAAGTTCAGATTACAGCAACTTCTACCGGCAGTGGGATGAAGAGGCTACGCATCACAGAAGAGGACGAGAAAGATTCTCTAGAAACTACCAGTCCTACAACTTTTGGTCCCATAACACAAATTTTCCAAAGCCAGACAAAGAAGAAGCCCGACGCTGGTATAAACAGGCTCGCTGTGATCTTAATGCAGCTCAGAAGGACACAGGTGGAGGAAGCACAGAGTGGTGCCTCTTCAAAGTCCATCAAGCAGTTGAAAAGGCTCTTATTGCTGCAGAGTATAAACATAATGGCCAAAAACCCAGCAGCAGCTCAATTTCAGCCATTGCAGTAAAGGTTTCCTCCTACCACCCTCAACTGAGAGACCTGCCTGAAATCGTGATGCATCTGAAGACTCTGGGAGTGGATCCCAAAAAGACTCAATACCCCAACTGTCACCCTTATCCTCACATTCCTAATGGACAGTTCAAATCCCAAAATGAAATCTTAGCTGTGAACAAGGCGTCTGAGCTTCTCAGTAAAGTAGAAGCGTATGTAGAGTAAACTGACCATTAAAGATTGCTTCAGCTAGTTTTTTGATTCATCATCACAGTTTAAGTACAAGATCTCTATCCCTTCTCAAATGTTTTTTGTGCCTCAACCTGTGTATCAGCTGTTGACCAGTTTTTATTTTAGATGAGTTAATTCTCACTGTCAAACGAAACTGGAAACAAAGAAAAGCTGAACCCAGCGAAGGGGTTGATTCATTATATTTTCAATGTAGTAAATTATTACTGTCTATTATGTCTTCAATATTACCGAAACAACAATCATTTAACAGTACAACCAAATACATCTAAAGACTGTAAAAACAATAAAAAAATGTTTTATGATTCATCATCTTATATCAATAGAATTACTCTGATTTTCTTAATAAACTTTAAATATCAAAGCACATGTTAAAATCCGAAAGCCATCAATGATTTCTTATTGCAGTCTAGTGTCATAACTGTAAATTATTATAAATTCCAAAATAATCTGTGCAGTTTTGATTAAAAAAAAGCTGAGATACTGTACAACATTAGCACTTACTGCTATTTACAAAGACTGACTGAAGGACAGTATCTTGTTTTCATAATAATCATTTTAAAAGTTTCTTTTAATATTGTATTGTTGATATATATGCAGAAATATTACTTGTATTTTTTCATTAGTTTCTTTTTTATACTTATGTTTGTGTTTTTAAATTGTCATGAGTTCCCAAAATGACTTCACTGTTGGTATAAAAACATTAACGACTTTTTCATTCATGCAAATTTGTTGTTCATTTTTATGTTGTGTAGATGTCACCATTTGCAGAAGAATTATTTAACTACGGATTTTATTCTGAACTATGTAGGCAGTTTAGTAAATAAAAACTTGCTGAGAATCAGAAAGACTTTTTTAGTTTTTGGGTAAATGGTTCCTAAAACGATGGCCAGTCAGAGTACGATCTTTTTGTGAAAATACAAAATGTTCTTACATGTTTTTTTTCTTTTTCGATCCAGTTATGAAGTTTGTTCCAGTTTCATTGTTCTTTCACTGTTCAGTTAAATAAATATTATGAAAATAAAACATCATCCTTTATCCTACTTGTGTATATGAGTTATTTGCTTTATAAATACTAGTGCTACTCCAGGTTTGAGTAGATTTGAATATTAACTACCAGCTGCTTCTCTATAGCAGCAACCTGCAAGGGAAAACAAGTGTGAAACGTGTGTATTTCAACATAAAAAAAATCACTTACTTTGACACTTGGTAAAAAACAATGTGTCAAACAGTAATGACTCTTAATTGGTTCACTAATTGCAGCGTATACAAACCTTGTGTACTTTTTCTGGGCTGCACGTTTCATCTATTAGTTGCTTGAAACAAAAGACATTTGAGGGTAAAAGTACTTTTTTATTCTTTACGAAATCATGTTATGAAAATAATGACAACTACCCATACATCAGAGAAATGTATCTGTCTGTACATTACCACAAAACGTCTCTCAGAAAGACGCAACATCTCAGCGATCAACAGATAAAATAATCTTCTCTTTGTGCTGAAAGTGGGATTTGTCCCATCCTGGAAAGTGTCCAGCTCCCTCAGTGAAAATGTCTACAAGGCTTTTTATACGTCTTCTCACATGAGAAATGACTGCAAATCCATTTTGTATGTGAGGGAGAAATTCACATATATAACAGAATTAGTCTTTATTTGGAATCTCCTGTTTTCTCCTCATCAAAAATAATTTACGTAAAATCTGTACATACTTACAAGGCTGGAGCCCGTCTCTGAAGAGATGTGAACATACAAATAAATGTAGCAACATACAGAAAGTCATACCATAATCAAGTCTATAAGACAAGCTGATGTGAGGATATTAAACTGTTGCTTCTTATAGCACATGTGCAGCTCAAACACTCATTAAACCCTCATGGCACTGGAAGTGATGCTACAACATTCTGAAACAAAACCCACTGCAAATTCTTTCAGCTTTTTCCTGTAAAACACATTCAATCATAATAAAAATGCTCATGGAGTGAGTGTTTGTAATGGCTGATGTTAGAATCAAGTATATACAGTGGGGCAAAAAAGTATTTAGTCAGCCACCAATTGTGTAAGTTCTCCCACTTAAAAAGATCAGAGAGGCCTGTAATTTTCATCATAGGTATACCTCAACTATGAGAGACAAAATGAGGGAAAAAAAATCCAGAAAATCACATTGTCTGATTTTTAAAGAATTTATTTGCAAATTATGGTGGAAAATAAGTATTTGGTCACCTACAAACAAGTAAGATTTCTGGCTTTCACAGACCTGTAACTTCTTTAAGAGGCTCCTCGGTCCTCCACTCGTTACCTGTATTAATGGCACCTGTGTGAACTCGTTATCAGTATAAAAGACACCTGTCCACAACCTCAAACAGTCACGCTCCAAACTCCACTATGGCCAAGACCAAAGAGCTGTCAAAGGACACCAGAAACAAAATTGTAGACCTTCACCAGGCTGGGAAGACTGAATCTGCAATAGGTAAGCAGCTTGGTGTGAAGAAATCAACTGTGGGAGCAATTATTAGAAAATGGAAGACATACAAGACCACTGATAATCTCCCTCGATCTGGGGCTCCACGCAAGATCTCACCCCGTGGGGTCAAGATGATCACAAGAACGGTGAGCAAAAATCCCAGAACCACACGGAGGGACCTAGTGAATGACCTGCAGAGAGCTGGGACCAAAGTAACAAAGGCTACCATCAGTAACACACTACGCCGCCAGGGACTCAAATCCTGCAGTGCCAGACGTGTCCCCCTGCTGAAGCCAGGACACGTCCAGGCCCGTCTGCGGTTTGCTAGAGAGCATTTGGATGATCCAGAAGAGGATTGGGAGAACATCATATGGTCAGATGAAACCAAAATAGAACTTTTTGGTAGAAACTCAACTTGTCGTGTTTGGAGGGGAAAGAATGCTGAGTTGGATCCAAAGAACACCATACCTACTGTAAAGCATGGGGGTGGAAACATCATGCTTTGGGGCTGATTTTCTGCAAGGGGACCAGGACGACTGATCCGTGTAAAGGAAAGAATGAATGGGGCCATGTATCGTAAGATTTTGAGTGAAAACCTCCTTCCATCAGCAAGGGCATTGAAAATGAGACGTGGCTGGGTCTTTCAGCATGACAATGATCCCAAACACACCGCCCGGGCAACGAAGGAGTGGCTTCGTAAGAAGCATTTCAAGGTCCTGGAGTGGCCTAGCCAGTCTCCAGATCTCAACCCCATAGAAAATCTCTGGAGGGAGTTGAAAGTCCGTGTTGCCCAGCGTCAGCCCCAAAACATCACTGCTCTAGAGGAGATCTGCATGGAGGAATGGGCCAAAATACCAGCAACAGTGTGTGAAAACCTTGTGAAGACTTACAGAAAACGTTTGACCTCTGTCATTGCCAACAAAGGCTATATAACAAAGTATTGAGATCAACTTTTGTTATTGACCAAATACTTATTTTCCACCATAATTTGCAAATAAATTCTTTAAAAATCAGACAATGTGATTTTCTGGATTTTTTTCCCTCATTTTGTCTCTCATAGTTGAGGTATACCTATGATGAAAATTACAGGCCTCTCTGATCTTTTTAAGTGGGAGAACTTACACAATTGGTGGCTGACTAAATACTTTTTTGCCCCACTGTATATATATATCTTAAAACATGAAACACTTCAAAGACCAGGGCTTTTCATGGATAACCTGCACCTGCATATATTAACCTCATCCATCAGCTGGTTAACACGAACTGAAATAAAAACAGGCATCTTCAAAACTCTTAAGGCTTCATTTTCATCCTTTAGCTCACTGCTAACAGAAATCAGGGATTATATTCCTCCTCAACTTTAACTGATCGGCACTTTTACACAAAACATTTTCTACATTATGCATCAAGATTTAGAAAATTATTAGATGACGTCACCTGAAAATTATTCGAAGGCAAGTGACACGACGAAGTGAGAGACAAGTGTCGTTACCTGATGTTGAAGCTCGCTGTGAGTCATGCATGAGGTGCTTCCAAATCTGATGCATGCTGTTATATCAGTTTTTTTTCTTTTTTTTAATATCGCCTAGTTGGCATCATCAGAAGAGGAAAAAATAATGCCAAAAATACTTTTCCAATGTTGCTTAATTCTCTTACTATTTTAGCATTCCACAAAATGTTTAACAACGATAATGAACAGTAAGTGGCACAATCAGAACTTTAAAATTTCTAGAAAAAACAGAAAAAACTAAAAAAAAAAAAGTTGGTTTAAAATTTCTTAATATTTTCTATTATTAACATTGAACAAAATGTATTTTGTTTATAATAATCTATCTGAATGGCTGTGCTGTTTTTCAAGTTCATAAAACAGTCAAATTAAAACTTTTCTGAGCTGGTTTGAAGAAGTTTGAGACAAATCCCATCCTGCATGACTCACACTGGGCAGCTACCACATCAGGTAATGACACACGTCTCCTAATATCACAGCTGTGTGCTGTTTTCAATGTGAAATTAAAGGTGCAGCTATAATGTAAGAACCTGCTCATTACATTGATGTTTGCTATGAAAAGCGTAGGACCTAAAACAACACAGGAAGCTCTGTAAACATAACCATGGTCTGTGTACTGGCATCAGTTCTATTTCGTGGCACAAGCACACATTTAACATTCATCCTTTTTTTTTTTTTTTTTAGGTTGACAAAATAAATTAGATTAATGGCACGCTGTATGTTACACAACAAACTGTGCTGCTCGCAGCTGTTCTGGGTTTAAAAACCTGGAATCATGTCTTAACATCCAAAATGCACATCAGTTACAGAAAAAATGCCCTTTAAATATCATCTACTGAGACAAAAAATGATAATGATAAATCACAGGAGAGTCAGATGTGAGGTTGTGAGTTCTAAACCTGCTGGAAGTTCTCTGCATTTTGTTTTCGTTTTGCATCCATGTTCTGTTTCTACATCTGAAAACATGAAGAGCAAATCATTTGAGACCACGCTGACACTGAGCAAACCTGTTGTCTCCTGAATGGACACAAAGTTGGGGGGTTGACCCTATTTGTAATTGGGCCCCTCACATGTTGTAAGCCACATATATTGGGTCCAGCTGATCAGCCAGGAATCCATCTCTGAGGTGCATACGCTGCTTCTCCCCTCTGGAGTTGATGGGGATGACGCCAGGGTCCACCACCACCACCACCCCTACGATGAGGTAGTGTTCCTCCAGGACAACGTTAGTCACCAGGGCCACCAGGTCTAGGGCCTCCTGCTCTGAACCCTCCAGCTCCACCACCACCACCAGGAGGTTGGTCCATGTGAACACCGCACTGATGAAACAAGAGTAAAGAAGGTAAAACAAAGTGAGGAGAGGTTGGAACAAAGATGAGAAGGTAAATCTGCTGAAGCAGGTCTCTCACCATTCAGCTATGCTCTTGTGAGAACGGATAACAGAGGTTTCAATGTCGATGGGGTGATACCTCATTCCCCGCAGCTCCAGAGTCTCATCGAGAGAGCCCACCACATAAAGGGCGTCATGGCGCTCTGAGATATTTACAGTGAAACTTAAATTAACACATATTTACAGATGAAACAGACAGAAAGTGGGAGGAACTCTGGTAGCACTCACCTCCACTGGCATCAGTCAGCTCAGTGCGCCGCAGGAAGCCCAGGTAGCCCGTCCTCGCCCAGACCGTCTGAGTGTCTCCGAAGCTGAGCTTAGTGTTAAAGTGGTCGGCGTGCAGCGCCTCCTCACCGTATACGGTGTAGTAGCCTGTCGCGTTGTGAGGACTGCTCACCCAGATCTAGAACACAGATAAACAAGGATTCATATTTGCTACACAAATAATCACCTGAGTCTAAATTTGAAATCTATTGCAAAAACATTTCATTTTTTTTAATTCTCCATCGTGTGTCACTAATAGTGTCTATTTTATTCAATTTCACTGAGCAGTTTAACAAATCAGATATTACTACATCACAGGAAGGTGATTTTTACAATATGTTTTAATCATATTTACAGGACGTGATTTTTCTCTTTTCTTATTTGCTCTCATGCTGGTGATTATACTTGATTATAGATAATTTATGAAAAAACATAGCATCAGTTGCTTGTATGTGTGTTATTATTAGATAATTAACTACTTCATTCCGAACTCGTTCTCCATCAGAGAGTTACATGCCTGCACTTCAACCTGTGTGCTTATTAGCATTGTCTCTTTCCAGACACAACTTCTGGACCTGGACATACATTTAAAAAAAATATTAGTTTCATTATCATAAAGCTGATTATCTACTTCATTTTACACATTAATCAGCTTTTTTCTCAGCAGAAATCCGGTTTGTTTCATCTTCTGATCTGACTATAGAAAGTCCCTTTGACTGGGTTACACAACCCAGTAAAAACCGATCCAACATAATTCTAACTTTATATTTTTAGCCTGATGAGTGAATGTGTCATCTTAAAAAATATATATACAGATAAACATCAAAACAAGAGCAAATATTCAGCTTCTCAGGCTGCTTTCTTATATGATTCTAGATGTTTCAGGATGAGAGAAATAAAACAATCAAAAAATGTTTTTTTTTCAAAAAAATTTTATGTTTGAATTAGTTAAGTAAACAGACAAAAAATTATAGGGATGATAAATATATCTTTTTAAAGCTGGCTTTAACACAGCTGGTGTTGACTGACCTCTCCTAGATGGGAGTCTCCCAGAGGTCCTTTGGTCTCTGTGTTGGCAATTATCACTTTCACTCCAGGAAGGATCTACACAAACTCACAGGCAGGTTTATTTAAGCAACATTTAGTAATTTTTTTTGTTTTGTACAAACGTTTTTAATACCAGACTTTTTTTTTTTTTTCACCTTTCCAGACTCCATCAGCGGCAGGCTGTGAGGTGACCCTCTCTCAACAAGACGGACCCTGAAAACACAAAGACATATTTAACAATTTCAGAAACCAATTACATTCCACGAATAGAGTTCAGTCAACAAAATACATAAAAGACTAAGAATCAGTTTCAGTTCTTATTAAATTACATGATAAACATTTCTAAATTACAACTCTTGTGCTGACTGTGCAGCCTACCGATCATGTCGTAGAGCTCTCATGTCCACATAAACAGTGGTGGGATCTGGTCCAGCTGTGCCCTGGAATGAAAAAACAAGCAGAACAGGACGTAAGCCTCATGTTTCAGCCCTGAAATGACTTCTGTATGCTGCCTGAGTGGGGTGGGAGGAGGTGGAAGCTGGTTATGAAATAGCTGCTGAAAAGCAGGGAGCAGCCAGAAGCCAACCAGCCAGGCTACATTAGTTAGAACTGAACCATGTAAAGACCTGCCCTGACGCTGCCAAGTGTAAGAACATGAAAAAAATCTACAGCAGCAGTTACCGGAATCCCACAGGAAAATATAAATCAGCTGTAGTTTATTTTCCTCAAACCTTTATCAAAAAAAAGACCCCAAAAGATCTGACTACCATTTATTTTGATTACATTTCCGCCATGCAGCTGAATTCTAACTGAACCATTCCTCAAGCAGATATTGACTCCATCTGCGGTTGGATTTGTCTTCATTACTGTAGTAAAACTCATCAAACCAAATTATGTTTTCCATCACTCGTTCGCCAGGGAGCACAAGTTAGCAGTCGCTGAAGTGAGGTCGGAGCAAACATAGAAAGGGCTGATTTAGCCGAACGTTTGACGCCAGATCATCAAGCCAAGCAGCGGTTTCATAAACAAAAATGATATCAATAATCTCAATCCAGAGATTACTGTGAGCCGAGAAGAAACACAAAGCCGGCAGTCAAGTATTTTATGCAAATCTGTATAAAATATTTACTTGTGGACATTTTGGAACTCTAGTTCTAATTTTCAAGATGACTAAAATATTATTTCCCTATAAAAACAAACAAAAAAATTAAATCCTGGAGTACTTTAGTTCATTTTTCTAGCTCATGGTACATTATAGAGCCAAGGATGAATCGACTAAAATAAAAACAAAGCCAAAGTTCTTTTCTGAGAAAAAAAAAAAGAATGAATATTTATGCAAAGTGAAGCAAAGCATGTTCAAACATCATGCAATACAAACTGAAAAGACCCACAGACTCTGCAGCAAAGCAAACAGCCACTCTCATCCTACAGTACCTGCTCAGCCAGTTTCCCTAACCTGTTGGGCTGACAGGACAGGGCAGGACAGATAAGAATATATATGTGTATGTATTTATATACACGGGACACACATACAAAACAAAATCCCACAAACAAACAAAAAATATCCAGAGTTTAGAGGGAAAAGTTAGGTGTTTATTCTTTTTCCACCACTGAAGAAACAGCTAAACAACTAATTTAGTCGTATTATTGGTTCCTCACTATTTGCTAAAAATTAAATGTTTGTGTTTTGTATAAAAATGCACATGATTCTTATCAGGTTACTAAAATGTGCTTTTATCTAATATAAACAACAACTCTTGGACATTTAAACAACTAACACCCACTAATTTAAAGAATGTTGTAAATTTATTCTAAATTACTACATGAACACATCATCAACATAATGATTTTGGGAACTTTTAAAGTTTCCGGTTATCGTTTTCCAGCTTCATACCTGTAAACAGATTGCTACGTTCACTCTGCAGCCGAAGGTGGTGCTAACAGCTCGCGGTGAAAGCCCCAAGTCTTTGAAGATCTTTGAGAAGGACTGCGTGAGGGTTATACGAGGCCTTTCCTCTGCTACCACCATGCACGTACGCACACAGGACAGATTCACATTTCGCAACTGGACAAAAGAAATCAAAGGGCAGGTAGCATTAGCAAGATAAGAATAAGAACAACTTTATTAATCCCTCGGGAAGGTTCCCATCAGGAAATTCAGAAAAAGTTATTAAATGTGATGAAATATAATCATATTAATACCTTCAGAGCTTCTGTCTGTGAACCCAGGCCTTTGGTGCACATCTCCATGACCGAGTACGAGCAGAATGTGACTCTTACTTTATACTGACTGACAGCAGTGAGCCAGAGAGACGCGTTGCTCTCCAACTCTAAAGGAGGAACGAGGATCGACTGGTGACCCGAGTACACGCTGAAACAGAAGAATATGAACAAGCAGAGACTGAGTGGGTGAACGAAGGGGGAGAGAGATTTCTGTCATTTGCTGCTGATTTACCTGCACAGACACCAGAGAGCCAAGCCCAGACCGCAGTAGGGGTCCAGACAGATGGCGATCTGCCGGGATGGATAGAGCTCACACTGCAACTTAATGGAGCGACACAAAGCACTGGTAGCAGAATGGGACATCTACAGCAGAAATATGACACAAAGGAAAAAAAAAAAAAAAAGCTGAAAATGGTGCATAAAGAAAGTAGAAAGAACACGAACATTTTATATCCTTCAACGTACTTTGACGCCTGCGAGGATTCCAGTTGTAGACACACTGAAGTCCAGATAAGCTAACATCTCAGGGGTCGGGGGTTTATACATCTGGGGGTTCTTCTTCCTGGGGAGGTCATCTGCAGGACAAATAATGGAGAGATTTTTTTTAAATTTCCTCTGACAAGTATGAGAATATTGTGTGTGTGTTTCATCACACCTGTGTCCAGGACTGTGGGCCAGTTCTTGACGTCCACAGCAGCTGCAGCGTCTTTGGATTTCAGCAGCTTCATTATTGTTTGGGTTGTCAGGATACACACAGACTTACTGACCTGCAACACACGCAAAACACAAACAGTTACATCTACCATGAATGAATCTACACAGAGTGACGCCGCCATGTTCACGTCTCACTTAAGGTAAAAACTACAAAACACACAAACAAATGAACCTTTTGAAGTTTGGATGACAGATTGTTTTACCTCTACGATCATTTTGACAGTGGGCAGGGTGGTGGCCAGGTTTTGCGGATGTGGGGGTCTGACAGTGACAGGGACACACCCAGCGTACAAGCAGCCGTAGAAGGTTGCAATCAGGTCAATTCCTGCAGAAAAACATTCAGTCTTTTACTATAAAACCTGATTTAATCCCAAAGTAAGAGTTAAATTACAACTAATGACAGGAAAATCAGAGAAAACATGCAAAACTGTGTCTATATGGAGGGAACTCAGAGAGTAATCAGCAGGATATTTATATTTTAGACCTGGTGGGTAAACAAGTGCTACGTGGTCTCCAGTGTTTAGACGCCCCATCAGTGCTGCTGCCACACGTTCAGCTCGCTTGTGCAGCTGCAGACAGGAGGCAGTGCTGGCCACTGTGCCCTGAAGAGAAATCCCAAATAACTTTAGTCTAAACAATTTTTTTTCCAGGAAAAATAAAATAAAATACCATCACTTTAATACACCATATTTAAAAAGGCAAAAAAATCAACATTAACATTATAAACATTAGAAATGTAATGCTGCACTCAAATAAAAAACCATGTACGATTAGCAGAACATCTCTTGCAGTCTACCTTTGCATTGAGAACGAGGAACAGAGGATGTTCGGGAGTGGCCTGAGCTCTCCACTGCAGCACATCCTGAATGTAAAGGAACTATTGGACAAAAACAGAAACACAAGTTTCACTACACTAAGATAAACAGTAACACACAGACAAATCTGATCTAAATTAACTAATAAATCACGATTCTAAGTTCCAACATTAACATTTTTAGGTGAGTGACACATGATAAATGTATGAACTGAGAAGTAAAATCTGAGAAACATAACACGATGTTTATGCTGCTAAATAAAAAGAGTTAAAAATTTAATCTATTAATGCTAAAAGTTTGTGTTAGTTTGAAAACAAACTGTTACTTCTTTGCCTTCTGGATGAGCTAGTATCAAAATAACTTTTTAAACCTTTTTTTGACAATTTCACACCAGAAGGGAGTGAAAAAATATGTGTTGCAGCTACATTTTAATTTCGGAACACCAATGCTACTAATAGACAAGCTCCTGTGGAGCTGTGATCACTAAAGAAAAAATATGTTGCATTTCCTCAAAGTATTTTATTTTGTATCGATATCAAGACCCACATACTTCTGCGGTCTGTATCTCAGATTTTTCTCCTTCAGATATGGATCCTTACCTGTTGGCTGCAGTGTACCTGTGCATCATGGGTGAAATGAGGATGACTATCTACCTTACGTGCCTGATCATTGTCCTCGAGTTGTCCCAGGTCTCTCCCACAGGCTTGTGCTATCCTCTTGCCAGCCACCAAGTTGCCTACTATCATAGAAGCAGGACCGACCTCTGCCCAAAACAACCGGACCATTAACATACATGTTAATGAAGTCCATTGAGACAAGCAGCAACATGAAACAGTATCGTTTAATTCTCTAAACACGACAGTTTAGACACACCTGGCTGTTTTTGTCTCGGCTTGGGCAGGTTAGTGACACATGTGTGAGGACACATGAGGACGTTGCAGGGATGCAGGGCTCCCTCCAGGAAGCGCTGTTTGGTCTCAGATATATGGATGCCACCGAGGGGAGCCTTAGGAAGTGTGTTTGCAGGTACCAGAGCCAGACAATACACCCCAACCTGATGGATACTGTCTATGGCCTGGAAGCAGACAGGGTTTAATTACAGCAAACTTTGATTGATGCGGCGTATTCCTCGTCCAAACGTTTGATGCTTATTCATGAAGCAGATTCTCACCTGAAGGACTCGACTCATCCACTGGAAGCTGTCTTCCTCTGAAGCATCCGGTCTCTGTTCTGCCACCACAACGATTCTCTCATCGTGCAGCACAGACACAGAAAACACTGCTATCCTGAAGAAACAACACAAACTGAAACGGTTACAGCTGGACAGCTAACATCACTTAGAATACTGTTAATAGAGCCAGTAAACAACAGAAGATAGGCTCAATTTAACTAATACAGATGTGTGACGTGTAGTTTGATGTTTCCAAGCTGCTTCCTTGTTTACCTTCCTCTGTATACAAACTTCATGGGCTCTACAGCCAGCGCCGTGGCAACCACATCATCAGCATTATGTCTCCTCCCACTGACGACCATGAGTCCCTCCATCTTCCCGACAACAAACACAAGGTTGTCCTAAAAGGAAACAACAGTCACGTCCAGTTAATAGAATCTAAAAGGAGGAGTTTAGAATTAAATACAAAGATATTAAAAATCATGAAGTTTAATAAGAAGGAACTTACTGGTCCCACAAAGCCCAACAGTGAAGTTCTGGTAAAATGTCTGTCACTAATAGGAGCACCAGATGATTTTACTGGGATGGTCTACAACAGAAAAAAAAAAAACAGAGAAATAATGTCACTGCTTCCTATTTTACTGATAACTTCATATTTTAAAATCCAGTTTTTAGACAAACAATAAATTAAATGAATGAACCAATGCAGTATTAATGAAACACTTACCTCGAAGATGTTCTTCGTCATGCCTGGGAGGCCGTAGTACGCTAAACCACTGCTACCTGAGCTCACACAGATTTCTCCAACCTCGTCCGTCTGACAGAGATAAGGTGTCCCCTCCACTCGCACCACACAGACAAGTGCTAGAAATATCAAAACAGAAACAAGAGGAGGATTTCAGTGTGTTATGTCTTCAACTTAAGCGAAATCTGTTTAAAAACAGGAGGCAGGGGGTTATTTTATCGTAATACACGAGGAACACTCAAACACAAATACACCAAGTTCTCACTTTATGGAAAAGTACGACATTTAAATCTCTTTTTCCAACAGGTTTAAAATGTTAATAAGCAGCACCTCCAGACATGACCTGTCCCACATCCTGCACTGTGAGGACAGAGAGCTTCTCCTCCGTGTCCACGCGGATCACACTGTGACTCAGACCACTCATAGACAGCACCGCCTTACCGGGAGGAGGAACGCCTGTTTCTGGAGGTCTGCACAACACAAAACAACACACATACAGCTACAAGACACTCATTTCTGAACAAAATAAACACATTTACAGCTGCCAAAATCCTCAATTCCCCCCCCCCCATGTTCTTCATGATAAACAGTTTGTATCATTCATGCACAAATGATAGAAATTAGTTAAATAGTGAGATTCCCTTTAAAGATGTAGACCCTCATACAGAATTTCATTGCACAAGTAGTGCTAGAGCTTATTTATTCAGTCTGTTCTTGGTTATAATCCTCCTCTGAAACTAAGCTGTGTGATCAGCAGAAAGCTGTGAATCCAGTCTGCTGCTGCATCAAAGAAGAACAAATTTAATCTTCTTCCTATAGAATACAGCTGATGCTGTAAACTGCAATGTAACAGGGAAGAGATGGCAGACTGTTTTAGCTTTATTCACACGCAGTAACCGAGGCTCACCTGCGGATGGCGACGGTCATCGCCTCAGACGAGCTGGCACAGGGACAGATCACCTCAGGTCTCAGTCCACGAGACTGAAACACATTGAGGAAGGCATCGCAGGAGGATATCGACCCTGCAGTGACACAAATAAATATTAACATCCAGCAACTTCAAGGTGTTTTGAAACTGAACTTGTCGCTGCAGATGTACTCACAGGGGTTGGCGCCATCAGCAACGATCAGCATCCTCAGGGAGCTCAGGCTGATGTCTCGCTGATCTCTCTGGGCCAGCAGAGACCAGTGCATGTCCCTCGACTTCACCACAGCTACCCGCGCTAACAAGGGTAACACAAACACAAAGAGAATCATTAATGCAACATCCTGTTTCATCCAATGTGACAGCCAGGCACAGATTATAAAATCTGACACAGTCAGACCAAATACTGCCAACAGGTGATTAACACACCGGAGATACATTTTATACTTCTACTAAACCAGAAACAGATTATTGCTTTTATCCATCCAACTATGTCTAATGTGGAGTAAGAATCAAATAATAAATTAGATTTGTACTAAACCCGTTTATTACTAGTTACAGGGTTTAAGTTAAACGTGATCTCACCTTTGTACATGTGAACCTTCTGTATCCAGGACAGGGGGTTAACTTTCATCAGGGAGTAGGGAATGCTGATCACATGCATCCGATTCATGACACTCTGCCATGAGAGCAGAAAAGCATTAGATCAGAAACGAAACATGTTAGAAGCGTTTTACAATCGCTGTCTAATGTCTCATTCTAGCGGTACGGCTAAAAAGGTGTGTGTTCTTTATCTGTGTAGATGCAGGAGTATAAACATGTAAGAAGTCAGATGTTCATAGAGTGTAAAATCTCAAATTTGGTACATCTGAAACCAATCACAGCTGCATTTCTGTGTTAGAGGAAGAAAATTCCTCATTTTCACAAGATTGAAACTGAGTATTGAGGTCGGCTGGTTTGGGCCTTCAGGACTATTAGCTCGAATGATTTTTTTTTTTCCTGGCAAAGCTCTCGTACAGAATTCAGGTAGATCCATCAGACTTCTTATCAGCAAACTGGGAACATATCTGCTCTATTTCCAAAGGCGATGAAACAGTTTTTGCTGATTTGTTTGTGCTGTTTGACCAAATATATTCAACATTTATTTCAGTTAAATCCGAGAGGTTACATATTCAACTGAGTACAGTAAATATAGGCTTAAGTTGCAGTCTGTTAGGAATAATCTGAGGTTATAAACATTCAAACAGGAGGAAATGTCACAGGAAAATATAGAAATTCCTTTTGCAGACCAAGACAGCCTGAGGTCTAGAACCCACTGAGTCACAGAAGAGTGGGTTTCTATCTGTAGGATGGATTTGTCAGAGCTTTACTGTTTTCATGTGATGGTTTGTAGCTCTTAATGCAGCTCAGTCATAAAAACATCCGAGCCGCTTTCGCTTACAGCAGCTCAAGAGGTTTTTCATTTATACAAAGAACTGCTATGAAAGCAACTGTGGTGCAATTAGCTCTATCATCAGTCTGTTTCTGACTCTCATCAATAAATAGAAGTGATTCCGAGCCACTAAAATTCATGTCTGTCAGTGTTATTAGACTGTCTCCAGGTGGTGTAGATGATGATGGATTTCATATTTTTTCTGCACCATGATCTTCCCTCACTGAGAACCTTTTTGTTTCATCAGTCCAAAGAATGAAAACAAGATGTTTTATATATTTTATAGTACAATTTATAATAAAAATCTCCACCTTCAGGAGAGTGTTTGTTAATTAATATTAAAAAGCTCAATCTACATTTTTTCATCGCAAATGTTTTTTGGTATCATAATTTTTAAGTCTCAACACTTAAACCTCATTTTCATCAATTACTTAGATTATGTTTAGGTAATTAACTATCATAAAAAACCACTGTTATCAGTTCTCTTTTATTTTCAATCCTAATTCTACATAAATGTTGTAAAAGATTTATTAGACATTTTGGAGGCAACTTACAGTAAGAACACCGTGCCACAATCCTGCTTCCCGCTTGAAGTCCAGGACATTTGTTATGGTCTCAGCTGTTAAAAAAAAGATCATAAAGGAGATTAAATCTGGATTATAAGGACAAAACAAGACCTGAGACATTTAATCTACCATGTTCATTTGTCACAGTTTCAAACAAATAGTTTTGTCCTGATCATTTCTGAATCTGGAGACCAGGGAGGCTCTAAATTAGAAACAGATTTGAAGAACGACTCGAGTCTATGGTGCAGTTGGGTTTTTTTAGAGGAAAACTGGGACACTGGAAGAACGAAGGTACTTTGTGTTCTTATTCTTTTAAAGCAGAGCTGACCCAGGTCTGACAGACTGAAACACAAACAACTGAACAACCACATTTATCAAACTGTAATTACACCTGAGAGCAGGTGAGCTGATTCATTCAAAAAGAGGAGTTTTAAACCAGTTTAAGGTTTTAGGAACATGATTTATCTTTTCTAACCTGCTGAATCAATAAATAAGGTATAAGATTCTCTTTGTATCACTATTCAACTCTCTTATACAGTAAAGTATAACTCTTAATGCAGAGTCTTCTCACCTTCTGTGTAGCTGCAGGCTTGTGTGAGGGCTTGACAGTGAGCCAACATGGCTGAATGGGACACAGTGATTCCCATGGTGCTTCCTTCTTTGCTGGTTTTATACTGAGTTTAAAACAACAAAACAAAATCCATTATACCATTAAAACAGAATGGCCTCATGATGAGCTTCAAGTGTATTAATAAACCACTTAATCCATGAGAGGAAACAGATAAATTCCACTATCTCTCACTGTTTTGCGAGACTGCACTCACTTCTATATAAGCTATATCATTGCCGGCTTCCCGAATCGGTGGGTGCCAGTCTTTAGGAGGTTTTACAACGTGTTTTCCATCTGTCACAAACCACAGCAATCGTGGCCATCCTGAACAGATACACAGACGCAAAATCAAGGGAGGTCAAATTAAACTTAACTTACAGTCAAAGTACAAACAAAACAAGCTGTACCTTTGAAAGTAGCAACTTCCCCTGTTTGTGCTTTGGGCAGGCCTTTCTGACAGGCATCAGTAGTCAGCGCCAACGTGACCCCACAGCTGCCCAACAGAAAGCCGATCTGTTGACTTCCTGCATCCTAGAATAATAAAGAAGATGGGAAGGTGAATTTCAACAAGCAAACTACTGAGATAAAAACCAAAACAAGACGAACTTGAAGACAATTTGTACGGCAGGAAGCAGAAAATATCACTGGGAGACGAGATGGACGTTGACTGAAGAAAAAGCCTCAGATCCTCCAGAATAAAAGCAGCAGTAGGTAAGCAGGCAGAGTGACAGACAATAATTATTAAAAACTCCACTGCTGTGCATCAAACACAGACTGAGGCAGAAATCTGACACACACTCACTCATTTCTGATTGGCTGTGTAAATTAACTTAGAGCTAGAGTCATGTGGAGGAAAATACACAGCTCTGAGAAGATAAAGTAGTGGGAGGCCTAGTGTGAAGGGGAAAAAAAACAAGTGAAATGAAGAAAAATGGAGATGGTGGAAACGTATAGATCGAAAAGGGGAGGAGGAGTAAAAAAAAAAGAGAGAAGGAAGAGTGATACGAGCCGTCAGAAGGAACCAATGAGTTTCTGACTCCTGAGAACAGTTGGGCTGTGATCAAATATTCTCACTAAAATTACTCATCATCTCATCTCGCTCATCTCTCATTGATTACAGCGCAGCGTGTGCCAATGGCGTGCCCATAAACGCAATCAAGAACACCCATTAAAATTCAGCCTGTGTATCTAATGTGGCTACATTTTGTTAGTTACGAGCTGATGAGTGAGCAGGAAATTGCAAAGCGCTATGACAACATGTACTTAAATACTCAAATACACAGTGAATGTTGTTGATGAGACTGCGTCGCTGTCAGACGGTGAATGTCAGTAATCTTTGGATGGTTTTAGATCCAGAGTCCAGCAGGGGTCAGCACAAACACGCCAAAACCCACACAGACCCTCACAGGCTGTGTTAGTATCATTTTACCTTTCTGGTTAGAGGTACTTCTATAGGCACTGGTACAAGCTCTGCCAGGAGACAGCCGTAGAAGGCCACCATGAACATTACAGGGTCGTTGTTGGGGAAAACTAGTGCAACCTGAGGGCAACAAGAACTACAACGTTAGCCTCACATCACAAGTCATGTTTTCATTTATATGTCGTGTTTGTCAGGACAAAGGGAAAAAAAATGCAGGAAAATGTTGCACAGTACATTTTCTGGATGGCTCAACATCTCAAATACTCGGTTTATTGAGTTTTATTAGTTTAGCACAAAGCTTGGAAACAGGGTAAATGTTAAATCCATGTTTCTCAACATAAAACCTACAACTGAACAAGTGTATAAATTCTGAAATATTCAAATATCTATTTATACTGCAAGTACTAGATCACAGCCATTCACCAGTGAACACATCTCATGACTTACTCTGTCTCCAGGCATTAACAAAGGCTCGTTTCTGCTGCTCAGCTTGTTTAGCAAAGTGTAGGCAAGTTTCTGACTGCGAGTCCAAAGTTTACCTGCAGAAGTTAAAACACCAAAGTATTTTATTTTAACAAATTATGACCCACAAATAACCATTTAAGTGCACAGATAAACAATAAAAGGGTACTATATAGTGTAGTAATATTTTTAAAGAGGAGAAGGAAGCACTGAAGCTGTTCACCATCTTTATTTACACTAATATGTCCATCGTCTTCAGGTTGATACCTACCATAGGTGAGTGTGTAGACGGGTTTGCCAGCACTGTCGAGTGCTGTCAGACAGGGGCTCTTTGGATGAGTGGTGCCCCACCTTTGTAAGGCTGCTGGCAAAGAGGGAGGCCAGTTGGTGACCACCCCGAGAGGCTCTCCTTGCAGGGGACTCATCTGCTGGCCTTCTGGCCTGGGCTGGTTGGGATCTGGCTGCTGGACTAAATACAAAGACAGAAACATGATACATGTTTTTGACACGGTGGATCAGGATGTTTTCTGAGGAAAGGGGAAGAATTTGGTCCTGAGCTGTTTGCACATTTAATAATGGAGGGTGGAATTAAACAATAACATGAGAAGGAAATGAAAGATGGAGAAAAGCCGGTGCATTTTTGGAAAATCCTCATTAGTTTCAGCTGCTTTATGATTAACACTCACGATGAACTGCTACTCCTGCTTACCCAAACATCAATTCTCTCTTCTTTTTTACTTCATACCTGCAATATGATTAGATTTTTTTCTCTCCAACAATATTTAAACACATCAAACTGTGACAAGTGGAATTCAGGGTATTTTTAACAGCACTGACGAGTTGTTCTCTTGCCAAATAAAACATCTCTGTCAGAAACAGAAGGTGTTCAGTCTCCTGCCTTTTCACCTCTGCTTGTTTTTCTGCCCACACCAACCGGACCGGTACGGCCTCTGTGCCAGAACCAGAGAGGCTTTACAATTACCTGCTGATGAGTTGCTGTTTCTGCCATATTTTCATTTACACAGTGTTTATTCAAAGTGGCAGAGGACCACACAAAACACACACTATGCCAGGCTGGAATGGAGGAAATAGTTGGAAAGGGCTGGTCGACTTTGAGCACACAGTTTTTGTTTAACAAATCCTTCTTCATACATAGTTTCACCAAAAATCTACTGACAGATTTCTCTTTAAAACACTTCAAATCTCAGTTAAAAGCTCTACAGCAAGAAGAGGGGAGTCAGATTAATATGCTGGACACAGAATATCTTTTTGAGATTTATTGGTTATTAGAGGAAATATTAATGACTTTCAGGTCAGCTTACCATCCAAAAGCTCCTCAAAGTCATCAACAAAGAACTCTCGCAATGGTGGACGCTTTGGTCTCTTCAGTGTATTGAGCAGCTGCTGGATTTTGTTGGAGACACGACTGTTGACAGGAACACCTATAAATGAATTTGGAGGGGATGAAAGGTGGGGAGGACGTAAAAATAAGGCAAGGCAAAGATGTGGAAGCAACAGATATGAAACGCATAAAGAAAAATGGATATTGGAGTGGAGGCAAGTGTAGACAGATTAGGAGATTGATAAGGTAGTAAAGAGAGGAGAGGAGGACAGACGAGACGGGAGAGAAGGTTAGGGTGGTGTTGCGAGGCGATTTAGAGGACAATGAGCTGTCAATCACATTGCAGCATGACAACAAAAACAGCGAAGCGTGAGGTCCTTTACAGTCACATAGAGGTCACGAACATCCAGCCAGGATTCTGTAACATCACTGACAAACCTCTCTAAAATAAGTCTGGAAACTAACAGGCCACCTCGCCTGCTGCCTAGCAACAAAGATGTCCTCTGAGCTGCATGTAAATTATAAACTGTCTCAAAAGGTGTCCATTTTATACACAAACATAACATTTGCCATCAAGACAGTTTAAAACCACGAGTTTAAACATGTATCTTTTCATACTAATTACATGACAACATTATTAAACAGCATCATCTCAGAGACATGGACCTTTGCTATGACAACATAATGCAAACGCAGAAGAAGCAAAATAAAATAAAATAACAGACTTATTAAAATTAAAGCTATAGTGCGTAACGTCTGTCGCCCCCTAGTGGAATTTTGCGTTATTACAACAATGAAGCTGGTGCTTCCATATGACGTACGCCCACCTGTCCCCAACCCCCTTCCCCCAACCGCTATCCCTCTGCCGCTGTGATTCACGATTCCACAACATTTTTATTCTGTTTGAATAAGGACAGCTGTTGAAAAAAGATGGACTCTTCGGAAGAGGTAATTATTGTATTTTTTATTTATTTTCTGCAGAAACGCAAATAGCTTATTACAAACGGGAGACAAGGTGCCTGCTAATTTGTAACTGACAGGTTAGCGAATGATCTCCTGCTACGAGACTCTCCGCTTGTCCTCCCCCTCCCTTCTTGTTGGGATGTAAAAGACGTAATTTCCTGCGCGCCAGCGCGGGAATGTCGCCGGTCGACATGCAAAGTAAAAATGAAATATATTGAAAAATACCGTGAGATGTTTGAGGAGCCGATCGGCTTAATCTGCATTGTGTCATCTCCTCTAATAGTGGCTTGGCTGAAACGGACATTCACGGACATGTAAAAGTTACGCACTATAGCTTTAAAAGCGAGGCTTGTCCTCTTAGATTTTCTTCATATTTTACTTATGGGCTCAGACTTTAATAACCAGATTGTATATCCAGCATTTGAATTTATAAACTTTAAAAAGGGGGTCTGTGTCAGACATTCCAGACAACCAAAGGAGCTGAAAGCCACAGCTGTACCCAGTGTGGTGGATCTATTTTACTAAAAGAGAGCTATTTAAAACAGATGCTGCCTCCTCATGTAGGGACAGATGCACTGGGAACAGACATTTAGGGGGGTCAGCAGCGGCTTATGGGCCAATTAGAACTCCCCCATCACAAAACCCGTCAATTAATTAGCCCAGATCATTGAAATTACACACATTATAATTAATGTGCTTGTGAGTTTCTGATTTATGCCTCAACAACAATAAATTAAAATCGTAATGATGGATTTTGGCTGCGTCTGAAAAAATGTTACATGTTTTCACAGTAAGATGTGCAGAACTGGTTTTAGTAACAAAGATAAAGAATGAAGTTTGTGCTGCTCCATATTTCAGTTCTTGTTACAAAAATCCAGACCATAACCAACATGTGTTGCTTCCATCTGTCAAAACTTTCCAAGTTCCTGACCGTGTCTGCGGGTCTCAGCCACAAAACTGTTCCAACCACTTCTGACACAGAAATGGCTCATAAATAAACGGTTTCATTTTCCTCATATTTCTGGTACAAGTCGAACACCCTGAATGCAAAGAGACGCCATTTAAACTGGATTAGATTTATTTGTATAGGTGTATTTGTTAGGCACTAGTTTCAACCAAAGAGCAAGATGTTGAGCTTGTTATTACATCAGAATCAACCACGGAGCCCCTGGTTGTGATTATATGGCCATGGTGCTAATTTTGAAATGTTTTTAATGGCTTTTGGTCAATTAAGGTCAGAAGCACAAATAAATAGGGTTGTAAGGATTTGTTCAGACAAAATATTTGTCAGAAGAATTAAATTTCCATTAGTTTGGTCTTCTTATAGAATTGTTTGGAAATATAGTGGATCAACAAGCACCATTAGATAAGCACTAAAGACATTCATGCATCCATCGTTGGCATCAAACCCTGAATATAACTGGATTCACTGTGTGGCATGTTTTCATGTTTTCTTCCCTGTATGAGTCAATATTTCAAACAGAAGTAGAGACTGACAGCTGTCGTCAGTGAAGTGCTGTGTGGCTACAGGGTAACACTCCGATGTCAGAGAGCAGCGAGACACAGAAACTCGCAGCTCTTAGTTTTCCCACTTTGAAACTGCAAACCAGTAAGTCAACATGTTAATTATTCACAAGGCCAAACGAATACGTACACTTGTTCACACTGTCTGCTTCAATAAAAATCACCTCTGTGAACACTAAGGTTAGATATGTCTAAACACACACCCACACACACACACACACACTGTGTGACTGCTGCCACTGCAGGTTTTCCAATGTTTTTGTTAAACAAACACGCTTTGGACAAGTGCTAGACTGAACAGAAGAGGCAAAGGCAGGACCACAAACACAAATGCATACGCAGCAGAGTGCACGCGCATACACGCATGCACGCACACACACACACACCCACACACACACACACACACAGAGCACACTGCCACAGAACTGGAGAAACTGTTATAAATACCATCAATTACAGTGAGGGATCCTTCACCTGCCCACTCACAGCCTGGAGGAGAGACATATCAGTACATAAATGAAAGGATCCTGACACCTTTGTGTGTGTGTGTGTGTGTGTGTGTGTGTGAGTGTGCGTGTGTGTGTGCTGTGTGTGTGCATGTGTGTGTGTGAGTGAGAGAGAGAGAGCGTGCACGTGCGTGCATGCATGTGTTTCTAGTTTTTAGAATTCATGTAATTAAATGAATAAAAGATGAATGAATGAATGAATGAATGAATGAATGAATGAATGAATGAATGAATGAATGAATGAATGAATGAATGAATGAATGAATGAATGAATGAATGAATGCACTACAGTTTTAAACAAAGCCCTGACCCCATCCTCTTTAGATAATAAATGATCTTTTTTGTATTTCAGGCACTGATTATTGATCAGCTGCCAAACTTTGCAGTGTCAAAAATCACCTCCTAAAAATGTTCATTCATTAACAACAATATGAATAAACTGGTAAAAACATAGGGAATCTTTTAGGGAGGTTGGAGAGGTGCAGTTGCTATGGCAACATGAAAGGGTCATTCAGTAGCTTGTGCCCATCAGAAAGGCTGACTGACTGAAGGCCGGACAGAGGGACAGACAGCAGGAGGGACAGAATCAAAGAAGGTGATTTTGTTAGTGTGTGTGTGTGTGTGTGTTTGAGAGAGAGAGAGACAGAGAGACACAGAGAGAGAGACACAGAAAAAAGACAGAGAAGGAAACTTACCATCTGCGGTCTCCATGAAGCTGGTGTGGTGGTTGTAGCTGCGGGAAACGCCTCGGACCGAGGCTACGTGGGGCCGCTCCATGTGATGCGAGGGGCGCTCTGACAGCCCTGTCACGTCAGGGGGTGCTGAGTGGTTATCTGTGATGAGTTGGGGGTTAAAAGGTCAGGCCTACTTTGGGCTGTTGCCATTATATTATACCTCCTGGGTTCATATTAAATCTACCCTTATATCTAAGAGATTCAATTGAGACTCACAAGGAAGGGAAGTCTTAAAAACTACGCCATATATCTAAACATTTTTGTCTTCATAATTTACCAGAATATATCGATCTAAACACCTCAGCAAACAACTAATTTACCTACAACCAACAATCTGTGGACATTGCTAACTTTAAAACTCTAAAGTTTCACAGTTGACATCAAAAGTCCAAAATTTTTAACAAATATGCCACAAATTTTACATCGAAGAAAATAAGAACAATTTATTTTTAAACACTGGAGAGAGATATATTAATTAATGAAAACACTACTAAACACTGACATATTCAGCCAAGTTAAACATCCGAAAAATGACTGTTAACGCAACTAAATGTCTTTTCGCAAATGCACCACAGTCTTGAAATGTTAAATGGATGTTCAGGTAGAACATAACACTCGTCTCCCTGTTTGCATTTTCTACCCGGGCCAACAGAAAAATGTCTGGAAGATAAACAAATGAGATAATGTCTGACCAGCTGACGGGTATATTGCTTTATATTTAACATTTAATCTGATTTTTTTTTATGAATTCAAACAAATAAAAATATCTGGACCCCATCAATTAATTAGTTCTCTTAACATGTATTTTCAAACCTGTAATGTTGCCTTTTATAGTATATTTAAACGCTGGACAGGGCGTAGCAGCTGTAGCTGTCCCCTGCCGAGGTGAATGATACTCAGAGGGAGCAGCCAGAGGACAGATTCATGTTGAACATTTATTTACAGCTTCATACAGCAAAAGTGACTGATGTTACTTTATGACAGCAACCTTTAAAAGGGAGATGAGGTAAAGATAAAAAAAAATGAAAATCAAGACAGCTTCATCCTGACGATATTGTTGGGCAAGCAAGAGACAAGACACACAGAAACTCACATACACACACAAGACACCATCTCACACTGAGAAACTGATGGTAATAAGTCCACTACTTGTGACACTCAAATGGCAACATGGAAGACACCGAAAAGGCTGCGAGGTTCATTACTTGACTGAATGACAGTGAAATGGCAGATGGCAACAACTAATTAGAGAGATGTGATTTAAAACTTTCTGCAGTTTTCTTTGACGTGCCACAATCAAGACATTCTGTGTGTCTGGAGGAAAATAAGGCCTTGGTACTGTCCACCGTTTAACTACTGTAGTTTAAACACACCAGAGATAAAACAGCTGAAGATTTGACCTTTGATACGGCAGAAAATGCTGACTGGCTCTCTCATTGAGGATATTAACATAAGAGACAAAGAAAAGGTAGAAAAACCTTCAGACATGTGTGCAGCAAGGCATCAGCAGAACCAAACTAAAGAGCAGTTGTCAGATTATGTGCATTACTGACCTAGCTGAGTGTGCGCCATGAGGTCTGCCAGTGCAGTTGCTGCAGCATTGGCGTTGAGGGCTGCGTGGGTACTGGTGTTGGTGACAGATCTCCCTCCCGGGTGGGATGAAGTGGATGATGCCGACGATGAGGTGGACGAACCCTGGATGACACGGTTAAACCAGTGTTCTATGGCTGGATGGCTGTGGCCCTGGTAGGGTGTGGAGGTGGTTAGACGTCCCTGCCGCCGCAACGAGCCTTCGTCTTCTGAGGCTGAGGAGGTGTCTGTTTTTGACAAGTCAGAACAGGGTGGCATCATAACAGTGAACAAGAGCTTTGGGTGGTTTAATCAATATGCAGATGATCCTTTTATTCTACTTATACATACAATGTAACACATCAATAAGTATTTCTGATGCCAAAAGGTTCTAAAGATGATGGAGGCAAGATGGACCCTTTACATTGACTTCTAGATTTTTGCTAGAATAAAATATAAGTAACTGACTGCCTATAATATGGATTATTTTAGTATAATATTAGCAAGTAGAGAGGATTAAATCTATTAAATCTGAACAGTTTTTATCACTTATATTAAGGGTTTCTTTTCTTTCAGATGCACTTAATCACTATTGCTTTCATATAAAACATGATCCAGGTTAGTGTTAAAGAGGAGCAGTTGCACTTATTTCTAGCTATATATTTAGACTGCAACAATGTAGATTTGCATAATTTATGGTAAGAATTATAAATATTTTGTATAATTTTTTAGGAAACAGGAAGTTGCCCTAAACCTTAAAGATCCAGGGTGTCATTTATTCATATTTTTATGTTATATAAAAGTATCTCTATATAAGTCTTCTTATGATATCAGCTTTATTTAAAGTATTTTATTGTTGGAAAAGAAGTGTTCAGGCTAGTCTTAAAGTAATAAGCTTTTACTAGCAGTAGCCTCAGTATGTAAAACTTTTATATTAGATTAGATAATACAAAAATAAAGAAATAAAGAATAATTGGTCAGCTTTAAAGTTATATTATGTGGATTAAAATCCAGCTACTGATCTTTTTTTTTTCTCTCAAGGCCACTGGAGGCAGTTGGTCTTATTAGAATTAAGCCAAACAGGAAAACCTTCAAGGCAACACAGAGATTTTGCACATTCAAATCAAAGCTTTGATGATGGAGAAAAAATATCTTCCTAGAACGTGACTTAAATCTGAACAAAGAATTAGAACAAAGTTCGATCCTCCATGTGATCAGAGCCCCTAAATTAAATAGTCTGAGATAAATAATCTTTCTAATCACCAAATATATTCTCGATTTGACCAACTGATACATTATTAAAATCACAGCTACTCTTATTTATCTTCTTGAAGAGGCTTTCTGACATAGGTTGAAGGAATTAGAATGAATCAATGTGATGTTTCTACGATGGGTGGACTCATGTGGGTTATATCACATTTATGATTCTGTTTGTTATTCCTTCGCCTGCCTCCACTTTCTCTCAATCTAAAGTAACTTGGACATGGTTGCATGGAGGCTGAGGGAAGGAGAGGGCCAGAGAATAAATCTAAAGTAGAAAAAAGAGAGAATAAATGAGAAAACACAGAAGGAGAGAAAAAGTATCTATTAGAAAAGACAAAACAAGGAACAGATAGTGTGAACAGTAGACAGTGATGAAGTAATAAGCAATAAAAGAGAAGAATCATTAGAGATAAAATAGACATAGTGAAACAGCAGTTATTCTTCTGTATCACTGGAGGATTTGAGCAGGATTTATCCAGAATATTTGTATAAAAAAGTCTGCATTTGAGACCGATTTATCAAAGAACACAATCAAACCACAGCTTGATGTCCTTGTTCTAACTCAATTACAACAACACGCAAAAAAAAACAATGTGTATGAGCATTTGAAAAGACTAAGATGCTCCCAATACTCTCAGTCCTTTGAAGTCAGTTATCATGAAACAAGCAGCTCTCATAAAGGTTCAAGTAAAACTCATTCACAAGCTGTTCTGGCTTTCATTAGCTCTTTGGGAAGACTTTTGTTGTAAAATTTACAAATAATCTGAACTGAACTGAATAGAATTAGGGATTCATGCAAACAAACTTGACTTAAAAGAGAGAATCAAATGGTTAAATGTAGCAGCTAGCTAAAACATTCAGTGGAACTACAATGAAGAGACACATTTTCAGGTCTGTTATGGCTGAAAAAATGTATGTCGGGATTATATTGTTTCATTCAAACCCAGCCAAGTTTTTTTATATATCATAAAATGTTCTGCATCAATTTCTTGGCAACCACAGGTGTACTTCATATGTACACTCATTAGTACTCAGGTAGAAGTTGCATAAAACCCTCCGTTTTTAAAGTAAATAAGACTTCAATCAGAAACGAAAAGTCTCTTCACTTTTTTGTGGTTCCTTCTTATTTCATCTCAAAAAGCCAAATCAGATGCTACAAATACCTTAAACAAGCAAGAGTCCAAGGTCGCCCAGTTTGTGCTGTATAAATTAACCAAAGCCTATCAGCCATACTTCATTTTACTACATTATGAGAGTCACTGAAAAAAAAGGAAAAAATACATTTGCTTTTTCTTTGTCTTGTTCAAACTCCAGTGCTGAAGCTCTTAATCCGGTTACTTGCTCCTCCACTGTGTCCTCTCTCTTAATCCAAAGCTAGAAGCTCCAGACCCCCCACATCTGACACCAAAGATAAAGTCACTGCAGTCCTTGAAACTCTGTTAATAAAACTCACACAAATTATTCAGTTTAATAGCTACATGAAAAGGAATTGAGGAGCCTTTAAAACACAAGTTCCACAATGTAATAACATGACAAAACTTCCAATTCACTGGCCCACACAACACTGTTATAAGAGCAAGGAAAAGGTCAACATTTGGAGACGATGCTAGAAATCTGATTATTCCTCCATTATGCAGCTGATGTGGGAAGGTCTGCCCGGGAACACAATAAATAAATCTAAATCCTTTATAATCACAGAGAATGGCCTCATTCATCAAACAGCTCACTTCTCTCCAGAAGCAAATGCTTGGCAGCCTCATTTATAATCACAGAACACATCAGAGTCACCGTCCTACACCCTGATGCTCATGGGAACATGCGAAATAAGCAACCATTTAGAAGTAAAATCTAAAACCCAAATTTAATTCCAGGGGAAACGTGCAAACGGAGATCTCACCTGGGGGGGTGCATGCCTCCACTGAAGACTGAACTAACACTGATCGTCTCTTCGAGGGCATGGGCATCTTCCTCTCTTTGTATTTCGCCAAAGCTGCTTGGACGGCCTCCGTGTGCAGATCTAAATATACAGATCCAGATTAAATCCACATACTGAAAGAGAGACTGAGATCTGGAACTTGTTGAAGAAGTGGCTGGTTACTACCAGATCTGAAGCGTTCATCCCGGGCGTTGGCGGCCCGTGACTTGTTGTGTTTGGAAACTGGAAGAACAGCTTGGGAGGAGGCCTGGATTCTGTTATCAATTTGCAGAGAAGGATCTACACCTGGAGAGAAACAGAACAAAGTCTGGTGAAGAATAGCTAACAAGAAAACATCTATTGTTGTATAATACTCAGCTGAGGAAATCAGAGCTACAGAACTCTAAATAGAAGGTTCTTGGACAGAAAGACTGAATATTGCTCAACCAGATCAAGTATTCACAAGCTTAATGTAATCCCTGTTTAGGCTAGTCTCTTTGAATCTAGTACCTTGGTAGTGAGAGAGTTTTTCTTTTTATTAATCCAAACTCGATGAAAGCTTTCCAACTGCCTTCAAGTTTTCCAAAAGGGGCAAATGCAAATTTCACAGACATAATTGAAAGAAAGCGATTAAGCTCTATGAATGCTACAAAGACACCTATTCAGATTCTTAAAATTCATCCGTCTCGCTGCACATTGCAGAGACAGACTCGTCCTTCAGTTTTTCTAATTGTTGTTTGAGCTTCATCGTTTATCTAGTAATCAGCCTCAAAGAGGAAATCCAAGACGTCTGCTGAAGAAAGATTATAATCCAGGCTCTAACGGTAATCTTTCAGACTCTGGCTTCAGTTCTTCCTCTGAACTCTCACTGAGCTGCTGTGTGTCGGAAGACTAAACAACCAGAAACTCAAGAAAGAATTCAGAGATCTTGAGTTCGTTTTTGAACATCTTCATGTACAAAAGATGCAAAATCTGCCTGAGTTTAATACAATTTTTCTGCAAGGGATTTTTTTTTTTTTTTTTGCAGAAAACATGTTGATAAACAAATGCACTCAAAATCTTTCACTTTCTCAGTTGTGTTTTTTTTTTTTTTATTTGATCCACTGGATGGCACAAAACTGCAGTTCATTCTAGTGGACAAATTAGAGTTCAGAGTCTTGGGGCACCACATTAAACCAAACCTGGCTGACCCATCAAACAGCCATCCAACCAGACAGCTATCAGACAGCCTGGCTTTTCAGAGGCAGATTACTGTGGATCACTGAACTCCACACAGTCAGCAACTCTCAGACAGCAGCAGCACACACTGCTGTGCAGAGCAACACTCACACACTTCAGTAAAATCTGTTTTATGCAGGTTTCTGCAACTGAACATGGCACAGATTAAATATAAACATTAAAAACAACATTTATGAACACAAGGTTTGAGTTTGACGGATGCTCCAAGTACACGTGACTCATACCATGAGGACAGAAAGATATATTAATACATGCTGGTCCTCTATATCATCCTGACAGCCCAGTCACAACAGCCTTTCCTCAGGTCTATAAAGCGAGTCAGGACAGCAGACCCGGTTGCTGGGCAGAACACACTTCAGAGACACACAGGACTGAACCAATCGGAGGTCTGCTCTGTCACAACAAATGTCTTTATTGGTTCACAGCAAGTCCTGATGAATTTATATCACCTGTCTGATGCCAGCACTCAGTTACCCCTGTGGGTTATGATGATACATGTCTGTGTGTCGCTTCCTGGAGAGCAAATCCAATTGACTTGTGACATAAATCAAATTATATTAGATTCTGAAATCAAATTTCACATCTGCAGTATATAACTGACTGGGAAGTTTTAAAGAACTGCCTGTTACAAGATTCACAGTCATAAAGTAAACAAAACATGTTTGATTTGATAACAAACTTTTGATTCATCTGCAATCAAATAGACTAATTACATTCATAGTCACGCTGAGTGTTATTGACAAGTCTAAGCTGAAAGACAGAATTCTGTTTTTTTTTTAGGTTAATGAATGTCTCTTCCACTTGATGTGAAATCTCAAAGTTCTTTAAGTTTATAATATTATATGAACAACAGATTTTAGTTTAGAATATTTTCCATTGGCTCTAGATCAGGGATCACTGATGACTTTGACAGATCTCTGACAGAGTGCAACAAAGCAACGACATACCACGATAAAACCTCTACTGTGTTTCTGTCTGTAAAATGAACTTTCCTTTATTGGATTTATTGGACCAAAATGAAGCACTGCTGCAGCATTAACAAACAGCGTACACAGACAAACCCTAAAAACTAAGAAATTAACTGTAAATGGGGGGAACTAAGACCAGAGTCACACTACATATGAAGAAGCAATGCAGAGGCTAAAGAGCTTGAAGTTTCTTGGTGTACAAGTCTCAGCTGACCTCAGCTGGTCTTCCACCAGGTGGGAAAGGAGGAACAGAAGCTTAACTTCCTCAGGAAGTTCAAATATGTAGACCACCCTCATCCCCTGCTGACAAACTTCTATCGGTCAGCCCCAGAGAGCCTCCGACCGACTGCTGCACAGTTTGGTTCACCAGCTGCACGGGAGGAACAGGAAGGACCTGCAGCAGGTGGCGAGGGCAGCAGAATGTGTCAACTGAACTAAAACTGCCCCCTCAGTGATATTTACACAGATCAAACATAAAAAGAAAACCAGCAGGTTTATTTTAAAGGACCCACCTCACCCTAACCCTACCACCAGGAAAAATACAGAATAATCAGTATAAAATCTGACTGCAGAGCAGCTCCATGCTGCGTCCTCCACCAAACACTGACACGGACACAAATCATTACTTACTACGTTACTGCCAATGTTTTTCTGTTTATAATATCATAACTCAGCCTTATCTTATATTTATCAACATTTTAGTTGCCTCGGTGTATTTATCGTTTACACTGTATTTTAAATACATATCTGTATAATATATTATATAAATAATTTATCTACAAAAGTGAATAATTTCAATTAATTTTGAAATTTTTCAATCTAAAACAAGACAAAAAGCAGTTTTTTTTAACCAGGAGCAGCAGCAGTAAAGTATAAGGCAGTACAACAGCTGGTACAGCAGAAGACTACAGGATTTTGGATAGTTCTTTAGAAATAATGGGACTAGAAATAATCAGACAATGACGGCACAAAGAAAACCCATTCGATTGAGAGAACAGGAGGGAATGCAAATCGAAACACCCAAGCTAAATACCAGTCCTGTTAACTTCAGTGGAAAACCTGGAGTGAGTTGACCACAGCAAACTTTAGTTTCCACTCATGCCTGTAAAAGCAAAACCCAAAAATACAGACAGAAGATAGAAGATGGAGAGGCAGAACGAGAGCAACTCCTCTTTGGTATTTACTTCAAACACTGGCAGACTCAGCTGGGACTGAGTGACTGCACCAGTGAGGATAAAAATAAACTCAACTGATACATAAATACACAGTATGCATACTTTATAGGTTTAATGAGGTCTGTACTCAATCTAATATTCAACTATAAGTTACTGTTTCCTCAGAAAGAAAGAAAAAACAACAATAAACAGAATTTCTTCCTGTGCAGGAAAAAACACCAGGTCTACCTGGATTATCTGTCAATCAAGCAGAGAGAAAACATCCTCAACCATCATTAAGTTTTCTCTCTAAATGTATTTTTTCCTGATTTATGAGACTATTTCTGATTCAGCTTCATTTCATCTTTTATTTATTTCTCATTCACCTGTTTTTGAAAGCTACAACATGGTTTGTTCTACTGTCACAGTAAAATATATAAACTGTTTTAGTCCTTAATTTGTTTGGCTGCAATCTGGACATTACCCTAACTGTTAATTAACATGTAGCCATAATTAAAATCAACTTTTTAAAGGTAGAAAACACCCAACAGGCCCCGTGAGCCTTACCTTGTATCTGTGGGATGAAGGGCGCCAGCAGCTTGCTTCTTTTTTTCTCATAGCCCTTCTGAGTGATGTCTCCTGCAAACACAGACAGGCGAATAGAGGAACAGACAGAGAGAGAAAAGGCAGGGAGAGGAGGGGGGGGGCAGAGAGATGAGTCATTAGCTCGACTGTGCCTCGGTGTTTTGTGTGTGCTGGTTACACTGGCACAACAGGGCACCAGATACAGGTTCAGATTAGGAAATGTTTCTCTCGCACACAGACACACACACGATCTAAAACGTTAATCATTTGAAATGAGTAAAAAAATTTGACACATTCAGTAATGAATATTCTAATGATGATGCATCTGAGAAGGGGACGTCTAAAAGATCCTTTATCTGGAATATAATTCAAAAAACAAACGCCGCTGTCAGCGTGACAAAATTCTCCTTAAGTTATGTCCCCACATGATCAAATGATCATGTTTTAAATAAGAGCTGGACAATCAAAGAGTAAAAAGAAAAAATACATAAAGACCGAGAAAGTATTACAGGAAAACATTCAGAACAGCACAGAGCAGAATCTTTAGGCGATAAATGCAACATAAGGAAGGTTTTAAAAGTCATTTTAAATGTTTTCAAAAACTAAATCAGCCTGAATATTTAAAAGCAACTTTACTTCACAAAGAAAGTACATCTGTTGACAGATGGAACAAGGTCACTGAGTTTACAATAGTTCAGCTGATCCTTGACAATTGAAGATGTGTGCGTGTGTGTTTCTGCAGAAAATAAGCTACTTTGGGTCAGACTAAACATGATGGAATGGAGTCCACGTTGTTGTTGAGAGAAGATTTTTCAGCCTGCCAGCTCCCCCCCCCTCCCCACAGCTTTGCTCCTGTACACACTAACTTCTCTAACAGTCTGTCTCACACCTTCAAAGATGGAGGTTGAGAAACAACAGGGATTGTGGAAACGAAACCAGACTGACATTTCTGCTCTTAGCAAACTTCCTTGATGCAGATTGTTTTGATGTCTCCACATGATGTAAACACTTGAACCCGATGACTCTCCTCTCTGTCCCTTTATGTTAGAAACAAGGATGACAACATGATTAAATAACTAATTTCTACCTTTCTTGCAGGATTTGTTTTGCTGGTTACTCTTTTATAAAATTAACTTCAAAGGTTCTAATATCAGCCTCTCATTCACAAATACACTGTAATTTACCTACATTACATCTCACATGTTTTATTCTTAGGACAGCTTTTGCTTTTATCTGAAACTCAGCGTTGTGATAATGTGAAGGGGTTGTTGGTCCCACTGTTTGCTGCGCTGCCCACTGGTCCTGAGTCACCAGTAACAACTGAATGCCTTCACTGTTAAATGTCCAACAATACATAGCTGTCCACAGGCTAAGCCGTCTGACCTGACACTGACTCGTTCTGTTGACACGCTCTTCGTTTGTGTGTGAGTGAACATCAGTAAATGTCTGCGTGCATGCCAACGTGCCTGTTTGCACACCGCAGCAGCCAGCCAGTTTGAAAACCGCACAATAGAGGCTCACTATTCTGTGCGACAGCTCCAAATTCTGGCCTGCGGCCTGAGAGGCCGAGCAGCCCCGAGCACACACCGAGCCACAGAGTTATGGCTCAGTAAATCTAATCTTTTGATCTGAGAACAAACAGCTTTGTCATTAAATTCTGTTGACTGGACTCGAACATTAAATGGAAACAACCTTCACACTGAATCTTAGTAAAACGGAACAATAATGTCTCAGGGATATGAGGGATATTTCTGCTGCGAGCGTGCATTCTCTGGTTAAACTGAATGTGCAGGCACATATGTGGCATGTGCATTATTCACAGATAGAATCTATTTCTCCTCACAGTTTGAACTCTGACTGCCTCCATAAGAGGGAAACGGGAGGATTCAAAGGTCAATCTGTGGCCTGCTGACTGGAGAGCTGAAGGGAGGGGTGGGGGGGGTAGATAGAGGACAGCTTATGGTAAAATATGTTTTGGGGTTTGTGCCTTTTGCAGGATATTTACAACATTTGACCCGACTAAAAGCTGTGCAATGTAACTGATCTGTAAGGAGAAGTGTTTAAACCACAGAATAAGGAGAGATGATTGAAGTAGGATTATTCAAAACTGTTAAAAATGTAGATAAACAAATCCAAAAAAAGGATAAACTAAAGCTTAAGAGTAAAACAGGAGAGAAAGAGGAGGTCGTTCTCATTTCATCATAATGAATTATTACAAGAGGCTGAACTGGTGCAGCACGTCCATCATAAACCCACTCCTTTGTTCACCTTATTCCTCCTCTTCACCTTCATCTCAGTCACTAAGACCTCACTGAAAACACACACTAAGCTCTCCTGTCATCTCCTGATCCATCAGACACTTCTCTCTCTCTCTCTCTCTCACTCTCTCGCTCTCTCTCTCGCTCTCTCTCTCGCTCTCTCTCTCGCTCTCTCTCTCGCTCTCTCTCATGTCAATACATGACAATACATGTCCATCAACCTGAAATAAGAAAATCTTATTTATCAGAGACCTTAAGACTATTTTTGGCATATTATTTAACATTGTTGATGAATACTTTGTGTCTTTGAGCTTTAAATTTCACTTCAAGATGGCAAAGGGTCAATCTTGTGCCAGGAAATAGTCTGGCCCTTGTCCTTTTCCTAGTGATTGAAAGAGACTGATGGGAGTGGAGAACATTTGACTGCTGGTTATAGACTCTAGTTGTTCTCCCAATGAGGCCCATTAGAATTACAGCAGACAGATCTTCAATCATACAACAAATATTGAAAGACAGAACATTCCTCTACAAGTTAGCACAAAGAATAGATAAATGGTCTTTTGAGATTCTCGGATGAGTTTTACTTAAGTTTGATACATGCTTGAATATTAATCACTGTCACTCTAAGGCAACAAGATAAGGTATTTTTTGCCTCGCTGTAAAAATAACAACTCTTCTCTACTTTTCTTAGAATAACTCGGCTGCAGGCAAATTTGTTTTACATAAGCAGCAGAAACCAGCGTGCGTTTGACAATCATCTCAGGCCCTGCATCTGTGTGGATTCTTACCCACTGGTGGCCAATTAAAAAGCAGAACCCACAGGCAGAGCTGTGTGTGGTGGGCAGACTGTGAGCTGGTTTATTAACAACAGAGCTGGGTGATAATTCAGGATTATATGACATCATTCCTAGAAATAATCCCAATTCATACTGACTCATACTAACATAAAACACAATTTTGTTTAAGTTTTGTAAAATAGTTAAAACTTCTCTATAGTTTTAAAAAAAGTCTGAATATAAAGTTTATTCAGTCTGTTTTATATGTAATTGGTATGATCTAAAGAACACCATGAAACAAAACAAAACTGTATTTTTCATTTTTTTTCCAAAAGAAAAATATTCAACAGTGTTTATTTTTACTTATTTAAGGCAGTAGAAACAAGGAGCATAAATAAAATAACAAAGATTCAGATTAGGATTGGGCTAAAACCATACACACACACACACACACACACACACACCCAAGTGTGTTTTGTTATCCTTATGGGGACCGTCCATTGACTTCCATTGATTTTAGTAACTAGATTTATACCTAACCCAAACCCTTTTACTAACCTTAACCATTACTGATCTATAACTAACCCTAAGACTAACTAAAACTCTATTCACACCATACCTATAAACCTAACCCCTAACCCTAAAAAGGGGAGTCCCCCTCATGGGGACCAGGCTTCGGTCCCCACAAGAACCCTCGGACCCCAGAAAGATAGTAAAAGTCAGGAAACGGGTCCCCAGGAGGTCAGAAATACAACCCCCCCCCACCCCCCACCCCCCCCACACACACACACACAAGTTTAGACACTCAATCCATCCTTCTGAACGACCTGATGTGTTCATGTTATTAATTCTCTGTGGATGTTTGAATAATAAAATGCTTCAAGCCAACTAAACACTAAATTAAGACACAGTGTGTCAGAACTGGAACAATGTAAAGGATCACTGGTAATTGGTAGAGCTAAACCTGATCACATATGCTATGGTAATTAATAAAACCTGCAACCAATTGTCTGAAAACCTTATTTTCATGAATTAAAGCCTTCTTGTTTGCACCAAACTACAACCCCTCTCGTCCTGAGTGACCATCTGCCAGAGACATTGCCCCACCCATCCATAATGTCAGTTCTTGTGCCAGTCTGACCCAAAATGTCTCAACCACGCTACTTAGCCAGCAATCAAACTGTCTACCCTTCAGCCAGAGAAAAACCACAACTAAATATTTTGGCGGGGGTTTGCTTACAAAGCTGTGCATTATTTGCAGCAAAAGCAGATGTGTCTTTTAGCATTAGCTCTCCACGAGACAAATCTTGACTCTGCACATTTGGATTAAGCTTTACCCCAAATAACCATGTAAATCTTAAAATGTTCTGGTCCATGTTTGAAGCGAAGGGTTTATGTCAGGATGCAGAGTGATCTATTTAAAGATCCACAGAGAGTTTTGGGAGTGTTCCAATTATTATCGGACTTCAACCTCGGATTTAGCTGCATATTCACATCTTTACTGCTCCTGTGTTGGAAAATACACCTCTCACAGACGAGATGGGGGGGTCACAAACACATTTAGGGATCACAGAGACATGAGTAAGAAAAATCGCCCACATCCATCACAAGCTTATTAGTGTGTCTAGAAAAAGCACATAAACTGCAAAAAAAAAAGGTAAAATGACAGTGTTTAGTGACGACAAATGACTTGTTGTACACACACAGAAAGGCAGAGTCACTCACATGCAGAAACCAGAGGAGGCGGCAGAGTGGTGATGAGACGTCTTCAGTGAAGACAGATGACAGAAGAAGAGACCAGTGCAGGAACACAGACAGGTCAGCAGAGGCTAAATGTCTAATACAGTCTAAAACTTCCTGCTGTCATAAATCAGGCTTTTCGAGATGCTTTTGTTTCCCTTCACAGAGAGAGCAAATGAACCCCATCTCTCTCATTCTGCCTTCCTATCCATCCCCTCTCTCTCTCTCTCTCTGACTCCACACTCCCAGCACCCCCTTCTTCAATCGAATGCCCCCAGCCCCAACCCACCCCCCACCCCAGTGTCCCTTGTTCACTCTCCTCTCAGCTAAGGTCTCAACAAAGCCGAGCCCAGCTGCAGGATTAGGGTGTCAAAGCAGCCCCCCCACACACACACACACACATACCGATCTCACACACCACTTACACTGTACAGCAACTGTGAAGAGGCTTCATTAGCCTGTTATGACACGTTCACGCAGGTCAGGTTATAGAGCACAAAAACCTGGTTTAACTGTCAGTAAAAAGCTCCTACACAAAGAGCCACAACATAAAAGCTCCAACACAAAACACACAAAGGATTTCTTTTTTTAAAGGAATGCATGTAGTAAGGTGGGACGACATTAATAATCTATTAGATTAAATTTGTAATTCTACACAGATTTCTCCCTAAAAGTTATACCTTTGTGAAAAATTCTACCAGCATTTCAGAGGAAGCTACTCTGGGGTAAGATTAGGCTTCCTTTGATGTGGAGGAAAGCCCTCCCCTGTACTTAGACTGGCTGGAGATATAGTACTCCAGGAGTCCCACAGGGTTTCTCAGCCTCCTCTGTGGATAACTGTGTGTGAGCGGTTATGCATTTGGGTTTCATTTGTGAAATTAGCTGCCTATTTGCCCCGTGGCAG
This sequence comes from Pachypanchax playfairii, assembly GCA_006937955.1. Classification (NCBI taxonomy): domain Eukaryota; kingdom Metazoa; phylum Chordata; class Actinopteri; order Cyprinodontiformes; family Aplocheilidae; genus Pachypanchax; species Pachypanchax playfairii. Next base: position 4,000,850 of record SSNP01000002.1, on the reverse strand, counting down.
AGATTTTCAGTGAATACCTGCATATAATTAAGCTAACTAATGCTCAGGATCACACACGCTAGTCGCAAACAAGAAACACCCACAAACAACAGATCATAATGTGTGATTCTTTACACTGAGATGAGATGCATTACTATCTGTAAAAAATAAATGCACAATCAAGTTAAAAAAAGGGGTTTTATAAAATATTTTTAAAGAAAAAAATATATTTTGTTGGTTTCACCCACTTGGGTGTTACAATTAAACAGCCATTAATAAATATGTTGTCTTTGAGTTACAGAGCTATAGTATAGTATAGTATTGGTATCCTTCCGTGTTTTGCCTCCAAGGAATATTTTAGGTAATTTATAACCAGATGTTTTTCTGTTACTTTACTTTACAGAAATATCCTGATGTTAGAAATAACCTTTGAAAAGCTCAAGACACACATTTAAGTCCAAAGTGAGGCCTGTAACTTCGGGAGCACGATGAGGCTGTGCAGACGTGTCATTGCAGCTGTCAGGACGGCGCCGACCGTCTTCAGCGTTTTGCTGACTGTCCAATGAGCCTCAGGTGCAATAAAGGAGGGAAATCTGGCATCCAAAATACTTCATGCTCGTCTGCAGAGTCGACTCACCAGAGTGCCAATTTGGGATTATTTATCTTTAGCCATAAACTACAACCTTTTGGCTCTTCAAGAGTGGTGTTGTACTAAACTGCAAACCAGTAATATGTTGATATTTTTACATTTTATTGCTTATGCAAATGATTAATTGTCCAATTTGAGTAAACAACAAGCTTCAGAAGAATATAGCTCTTATTTTAAAGGTTGTCGCTTATTTTCAAACTGGGGAAAAATGTTAAATAATAAAAAATAATTCTAATTCTGGATTGTCTGTGAAAAGGTGAGAATTTATCAGAAGCTGATGGTTTTAAACAAGCGTACTAGCAGCTACTAATCAGGGAACTACGAGTAGGAAACATGTTTGAGTGATAAATACTTCTTAGTTAATGACCATTAAAGGTTGTGTGTATAATATTAATTTATAGTATAAAAATAGATAAAAAAATAAAACTGAAGCTGAATTGGAAATAAAAAGCGCCCCCTAGTGGCTGGCTGCAGTATAAGCTGTAAAACTTGGGTTGTTTTTGTAAATATTGTTTTAAATAAAAAAATACACCTCAGGTAAATGTTCCCAGGTGTTTACTTCTTTAGTTGTATTCAGGTATGTGATGCTTTAGGCTGAGTAGGCGGGATGTTCAGTCCCTTGTGTATAGATTCTGACATTTTTGACCATCGAGAAGACACGAAGAAACATTGTCTCTATTTACATATTGATGATGTATACCATATTAGATTTCATAGGTTTTCAGTGTGATCAAGACCAGTTTATGTTAAGATATGTGCACTGAATGCGGAATAAATCTCCGGTTCAAAGCTAAAAACATGTAAAAATGCTCATGTCTGATTCAGTTTCATCACATTCCCCAAGAATTTACAGCAACTCAACATTTGATAGAAGACTGAATCATTTAAAATCACATAATGAAAGTGGTTTTTCACAGCACAAAGCAGTGTTTTGATATTAAAAAAAGGCCAAATATTTCTTGTAACCTGAAGGCTATAAGAACTACCAGTATGTCTATTATTTTTGTGCAGCTCAAGTCAGTCAGAATGACATGAAGGCAGAGCGTAGGAACATTCATGTGACACCAACCATGCTGGAAGGTTAAAGACAGTCAGGCTCAGAGAGGAAGAAGGGTAAGTGTTGCAGAAAAGAGGGGCTGATTGAAGATGATGAGGAGACTGAAACTGAGAGCCAGCTGGAAGAATATCAGGGGGTGGGACTAACAGGGGAGGGGGCTACAGAGAGAATTTAGGACACAAAAAGAAGAGATGAGGAAAGAGGGAAAAAAATGAGGAATAGCACAGGAGATGATTAAAAGGTAATGACTTCCTCTTCCTTTCACTAGACACATGCTGATAACCCTGATCCTAAAGCGCCTGGGCGTCTCTCAGTCGCCATCCATCAACAGCTCCAATCACACTGTCGAATCACTTTTAATTAAGTATTGCCAACGAATTAGGAGACTGAGCTAACCCTCCATTACCACTTTGTTAATACATAACCCCCTCATCACATTTGCACACACACAGAGCCCCAAATCCCCGTCCATCCCCCAGGCTCGGTGCGGCTGGTGAGCAGACAGACAGCGTGAATAATAAGACATTAGATGCAGTGCTGCTTTTACACAGGGGACCCTGCAGCTGTGCGCTGATTTGGGGGAGCAGACAAGAGGGGTAGCCATAATTAACAGTCACAAATAAACCCTGACACTGTACGCATGAAAGAAATACACACACACACGGATTAAAACACGGGGACAGGAAGACAAAAAGAAGCAGAACCGTCCAAACGTGTGTAAAAACAACAATCCAGACGAAACAGGGTTTTATAGGAAAGACTTGGTCTCAGCCTGCAGCAGAAAAGGCACTGGCGTCACCAGTGTGTAACTATAGGTGCATTTGTGAGCGAGACAGACACACAGACCTGGCTTCATGCCAAACATATTCAACTCAGCTCCATTTACACAGACGACACGCAGACTGGACTGAGCTGTGGAGCTACTGAGCCATGTGCTGCTATTCTGGCTCTCAGCCAGAGACTTTCATGATGCACAAACACGTGTCTCACCTACACGAACAACAGCAGGGATTGTGCTATCCAACGTCACACAGTCCCGACTAACAGCCTACAGAAACCAGATAAGCACCTTTAATTTTATAACCCAAATATACTGTTAAATAATCCCATCTTAACTACCGCCACATGGATAGGCTCTTTTTCAAAATAAAACACAGAAAGTGTGAGAGTTTTATCTGAAAGCTGACTGTTTCATTGTCTGACTGCTTTTATGTTGAATGTGTGTGATTTGTGCTGCGAGACATCTGTGTGACAAGCGTGACCTGTGTGTGAGCCTCAGCGTAAACACTCTGCCCCCAAATAAAAATATGTATTCACAGCCAGCGACTAGCACTGTGCCCTCAGCTACACTGAAATAAAAAAAAAAAAACTTTAATATACTTGTTTAAGTCTGAAGTGAAAACCTCAACAACTCTGTGTTTCATTTCTAACAAAACCTGGTTACAAATCAGCTCTGAGAGTCACGACAGCTTTCATGAAACCACGTGTGCTGCTGTCCAAACAAATACATCAGCTCTGAGACGAGACTAACAGAAATCAGCAGGGAAAAAATACAAGAAAACATCTGAAATATCCAGCAGCTTTTGTTTGATCTTGAACGCAGCTTTTATTTACACATTACTGACCTTCTGCTGTCTGATAAGATGAAACTACAGTACGTATACCATGTATAAGCAAATCTGTTAAATAACCTCTGGTTCTGGTTGATATTGCAGTTAAATATTCGTTTTTAGTTTGTTTTATATTGGGTTGCAATTATAGAGTTAAAGCTACATCATTGCACATTTCTGTCAGCCCCCCGAAAAGCAGGAACACAATTTACCTGATTCCAGTCCCTTGTCCTGAGATACGCTATTTCCTTTCACATGGGAGATGCACAGAAGTTCCAGCATGCGATGATGGACAGAAACCCGGCGTTACTGGTGTTAGAGATCTGAATTGGACTCTGTCTTAACCAAAGCTTTGAGCTCAGAGATTTCTGCTCACTTCTCTGCGTGTTCTCAGTGAACACGAAGCCATTTATTGTCTTTTCTTTCAGTAGGTTATTTCCATATGAATGGCCGTGTTTCACCAGTTTGACACAAGCTTAGCTATTAAGGTCCTAGCAGATATACACACACAAACACACATGAAATACTTCTGCCTTGGTGAGGGAGAGTACTGAGTGTTTTTGTGTGAACAAACAACGAGCTAAACATCTACGCATGAGCACTGGAGCATTTTAATTAAAGGGTGCATGCATGGATGTCAGAGATGTTGTACTCAACACTGTCTGAGTGTGAGAGTGTGCATCCTTATCTGTATGTCAGGGACCAGAACTAATGAGCTCTGGTGCAAGTCTAACAAGCCGTAGTGTAAAGTCTTTTGTTCCTCGCCTGTGATTCGTCATGACTGGGTCTCGGTGGAAAGGCCAGCATCAGTGTGAGACTTTTATAAAAGTGTTTATGTCAGTCTTTTTACCATTTTTAGCAAATAAACATACTTCTCGTCTCTACTGAGAAAAAACACCAGCGTTAGCACATATCAGAATCAGAGTCAAGCTTTATTGGCCAAGTCTCATTTGCACAATACATGGAATTTGACTTAAAAGAGATGCATAGACCGTTTTCTCTTTCCGAGGCAGCCATTTGTTCCAGCACCAAGATATCACCAAATATCTGAAAAAATGTTAGACCTGCTTTCACCTCTGAACTAATGAGAAGAAGTTAAATTATTATTAAATACATAAATAAATGAGGCTTTAAACAAAAGCAGGAATTTATGGACAAAGGAATTGAATTAGATAAAAAAAACTAAAAGGTTTAAAATATTACTGTTATTGTTTAATAAAAGACTCAAATGATTTAATTCAGTCATTTCAGAAACACCAGAATGTTTAAGATTCTAGTTAGTGAGTTTGTGTTTGATCAGAAGATGCACCTGCTCTCTTTTGGACCAACACAAACTGCTCGACGGGCAGCTCTCACCAGGCTTTGGACCGGACGAGCACAAGCTTCACCTCGTTTCACACACACCATCTGTTCTTTGCTTCACATCGCTCATCCTCTCTGGTATCATGACGACAAGACCTCAGAGTCCTCACTTCTTCTCTTGACCACCAAATATTACATTTATAGTCACGTGCCTCTCTTCTTCTCTGCTTCAAACCACCACATCATAAAGCCTGAATCATTTCTGAACTGTCTCCTCCTGCTGCTTTTCCCTGCTACACCCTCTATAGTTTGCTTCTACTTCTGAAGTTCTGATAAATTTTTTATGTCAGGCTCTGTTGTGAATGTGATTGTCCTCCACAGCTTCAGGTAACCTTGAGCGAAAAAAAAAAACCCTTCCCATAAAAACTAGTCACTGCATATTCTCCCACGTGGAGGTGTCACACTTTACAGATCTTTCACTGCCTGCCTTTGATTGCTCATCCATAATACTGCATTGTGGCACTTTCATTTCTTCTGCAGTAACTGAAATCTGCTCCCTTTTGCCGCGCTCAGTCAACTATGCGAGGCGGCGGCGGCGTTCCCAAGGTCAAACTTAAGCCTTGTAAATTCTAACAACACAGCTCATCATTGTTCCAACCTGTGTTTAACAAGGTCGAGGCTAACAAGAAAGCATGACTCAGTACGAAGAACAAAAAAAACAAAAAAACATCCAGTTTATAAACTCACAGTTCAGTTTAATAGCTAGAAAGTTTCTAAACAAATTAATTTAAACTTTGTTCCCAATCAGGAAAGTGTGTGTGCAAGAGAGTCTCATTTGAAATCAATCTACTGAACACGCACGCAAATTAAGTACACTGGTGGCACACAAACATTTAAACTTGACTTAATTTAAGAGGCAAACTCCCTCACCTATGCACACAGTGAGCAGAGCATTAATGAGAGCAGAGGGTGTGAGGAGACGGCCCAGCTGGAGCACATGTGCAGAGCTCCTGTTCTAATGAGTCTATTAGTCAGTGGCAAAGCCACCACAACTGCTACCACACACACACTGAGACATATACACAAGATTATTCTCATGTTTAATGCGCACAATTAGAGCACACACTCTAAATAATATTCACGTCTTCTGCCCCTGAGATACAATCAGACTGACATTAAAATGGAACATCAGATCTGCTTTGATAAACTGATATCACACTCAACTGGAAAACAGTCAGAGCAGCGTTCCTGTCAGACAAGCTTATCGTGTTACATGATAACTTCTCGCTCATCCCTGACAGAGTGCACACGCATGCAGAGCTGCACGCTGCTGGGCTTTAGTTTCATTTGTCCAACAGAGGGAGCTAAAGAGATGTGCAGCTTGACACAATCACTTCTCATCGTCTCATAATACTAAACAAACTGTACTTCTTATTATTTCATCTAGATACTTTTTCCTGTTTGTTATTAAGAGTTTGTTATTTCAGTGTTGTCATCTGAGTCACTGAGACGTTCCTACATATTACATGTTTTTTTTCATGTAATAAAAATAAGATTTTTTCTCCAATATACTATGAAGACTGATGGATAAAATTACATTAGGACTTTTTTTCTGCCCATTAACAACACATTTCCACCATGGCCGGAGGCAGATTTGGGCTCATTAATGAAGGTGTGGGTTATTATGTCCAAAATCATGCAGTTTACAGACAGTCCCCAATCCTGTCACTGCAACATGAAAAGACTGAGCAGTGTAAGTAAACCTGGCAGCACTTAGCCTGCACTCATCAATCACAGTGGTTTGGTGTGTGTGTGTCCTAATCAGAATGTTCCTAATGAAGCTGAGATAAGTGTTATCAGCTCTTTTCAACAAAGACCAAGTAAAAAAAAAAAAAAAAGAATTGCTACCGCTTAATGTCAGCTGGGGAAACCAAAATCTGGTTCCACACAAAATAACAGGCTCTTGACCTTTTAGCCCAGTAGCCATGATCAGTGTGTTTACAGCTGGGCACTTGAAAAAATATGGTACCTATTATTGTGAAAGATGTAAAGTGTTGATGTACGAGGCTTCATGTAAAGAGCAAATACTTTCAGAACACTCCAAATCCGCAACTAGATGATTTTCAGAGAGAATAAAATTGGAAACATTGTGTAGGATTAAATATTTCGTGGCAATATTCACCATTGTTGAATGGCATGTTTTCCAAGTATTGGTCAGCCCTAGTAGTGATAAGAAACTAGCTAGAAACAATCTTGATCCACACCAACAAATACGTTGGTTTCCTTTGGAATAGTCATGATCATGATCTCCCAGTTTTTGTAAGATTTTTGTAGATTTTTAGTTTTCATCTGGAACCTGTCTTGAACCTTTGTTAGTTTAGTTTTGTCAGAAAGCTTTGGGAGGGGCTAGCAACTGATAAAATTAACTTGTGATAGACTGGAGACAAAAACAAGAATCTGACATTCTGGGTGAAGCAGAACTGGAAACAAAATGAGGATACAATTTGTAATAGTTGCTATTTAATAACAGTTTCGATCCATGAAAGTGCCTTATGTACCAATTCAATGTGATCCCAACCAAAAAAACGTGTATGTTCCCTCAATTTCACCTCCCCAACCAGTCGATAACATTCACGGCCCAGTGAGATACGGACTTAAGCATAAAGTTTCCCAATACTGACTAGAACAAAAATGCTGCACACCTCTGAAAACAGGAGCAGCTGCTGATTGCAGAGGCAGTAAAGTGCTTCTCTAGAAATGAGCCATGTCTTTTTATGCTCAACTAGAGTGCTGAGAATGCAGAAGTGGGATAATGCAAACGTAAGAAGGAGGGGGCGGGTGGATAAGGAGGTGGGGGAGTTTGTGAAAGGGACATAGGAAGGGTTTCATGGATGAGCGACGGATGTCCTCAGCTTACAGTGAGAGTAATGCCGGTCTGAGACGAATCCTCAAAGATGTTTTCAATGCTCATGCAGCTGCACAGCTACTTCCACGCTCGCTAATCGGTACAGCAGACTGGACACTTTCTCTCCGCCCTCTAACTGAAGGTCACGACTGAGTCTGGATGTAAAAGTGGCAGCATGTATATTTCTCTATTTCATCTGTCATCATTAGTCACCGAATGCAGACAGACAAAATGACACATACAGTAACAGAATGTGACTGCTGAACCCGTTTTCACTCTGCTCTATTAGAAGATTTGCTTTAAATGAGTGACTTTAAAACACACAGAGTTTGTAAAAGCAGGTTATTTTATTTTTTAAAAAAGTTCCTCTTGCTTCCACAAAGGAGAAGAGCAGCAGAACAGGAAATCTGATAATAGTGGCATGTCATTGTAAATACCCATAGGTCTAGTTGAAAGTCTCAACTGAGGGACTAAATTAGATGCTATGCATCACTTCTCAAAGCTTTTGCAAAGGTTTTGTGGTTTAAAAACAGTCTTTATGGTGTTTCATGGAAAAAGAACACTAATCTAAAAATAGTAGAAATAATGGAAACATACAGGATAGATCAGGCCTCCTAAAATTACAGTCTTTTAGCTAAAGGGTGGAGATCCTCTTGGCTCCTTACATTGCTCTCAGAGTTCAGCCAAACAATATCTCATATATACATTTCACCACCATTTACACACACATTCCACTCAGTATGACATCATTTCTAAAAAAAGACGTTTACTTTTTATTTATTTTTTTTTTTCTCGTACAGATATGGTGCAGTGAGTCTTCAAGCTGTTCTGGACCTTCCACTGAGGATACCTGGACTTGGCGTGAAGCCTGGCAGCCCGCTTGAGTAAATGTCTGCTACACAAGGAGGTAACAAGTCTTTGATGTCTCTGGACCAATGGAAAGCAAGTGAAGACAAGTAGGAGTGAGAAAAATGAAGTAAAGGAGCAAGAAAAGGATAAGGTGATGATAGAAAATGTAGAGGGAGGGGTATTGATTAACTAACAGGGAGAAGAGCAAATAAAAATAAAGAAAAAAGGGGGTTAGTAGATAGAGAGTAAAAAGAAGAGGGACATGTGCTTTGAAGTTTTGAACCAAGCAAAGATTTGTCTCCATCAAGAAACAGCAGGGGAGGGTTGGAGCTTGAAATCATAAGGGATCATTAAAAAGAAAGAAAACAGATCACGATGGTGGGTAAAAACTATCACGGACCTCTTCCAGTCGCAGTTTTTCTTTTTGCAGAATAGCAAAAACATAAGGACCAAGAAAAAAAACTATCTTTAATCTATTTATTGAATGCGTTTAGAGCCATTCAGCTGTTTGACCACCTCCGTTTACACTGATGACTGGTTTTATTTTTGCACAGAATCTGACCGTAAATGAAGCTCTCGGTGGGATTCAACCCAAACACAAGTTGTGATTTAAAGGCTTGCAGCATCTGCAGGGATACTTTAGAGTCAACATTGTCCCTATGAAGCAAAGGTCGCTATGGCGACTGCAGGGATCCTAAATCTTTTGACACAAGCCATAAAAAGAAACCAAACAAAAAAATAAATTACTCATTGTTCAAATCTGTCCTAGAAGCCAGAGTCAGGCGAAAGTTCCAAAACTCTACAGAAGTGGGATGCGCCTCATCATGTTACAGAACGAATAAACAAACGCAGGTCGATCCCTGACTGATACACAGAGACGCTGCAGTTAATGGGATGAGGAGACCGCTTTATCTTCCCTTCACACTACATGTCCTCCTTCACAGCTGCCAGGCACTTCCTGCTTCATTGTGTAGAATACAGGCTGTATACGTACAGGAAGTGGGCTCTTTTGTTTCCTTTCTCCTTCCTGCTGGGGAGGAGAGGAAAAGTGTGTGGATGTGGGAGGGAAGCACAACACAACGCCGCCTTTACGAGTAACCAGGAAGGAGCTGCTGGTTGAAACCCTTTGGATTAAAAAAAAAAAAACACACACAAAAAGAAGAAGAACGAGGGGCTGTGCTTCAAATCAAAAGTGATGCCAGAAACATAGAGGGGGGGGTTGATTTACTAGATGCGCAGCTGGGGTGCAGGCATCATTTAACGCAGGCACACATGATGCAGACAGTCACATGCCAAACATAAAATCTCCTGCGATTAGACACCTGATCTCTGACGACTGCCGGATCGGTTTATTGATTCATTGGGGAACAGACTAAATCAGCAGTGACAGGACTTAAAGCCACAACATAAGTCATGTCACACAACTCCATTTAATGTTCTCTATTGATTCACACTTACACAATAGCTTCTGGAAATGTGGAGCTCCCTTTTGGCATCCGTTTTCTGCTTACACCTCTCTGTGTGACTGATAACTCAAAAGAGGAAATTTATCACAAGGTAAAACTTTATCAAGCGTGCATCTGCAAAGTTTTCCCCTTAACTTCTTTGTGCAATTAATCAGCTGCAGAAATCTGCTGCAGTGGAAAAAAAAATAGCATGAAAATATGCACAAACAAATAGTAAGACAGCTTCTACATTTGAAATGTAACAAGAGGAAGAGGTCAGCACTCTTTTAGCTACGACCAGAAAAACTAGTTCCGCTGGTCGATCAGGTCTGACACACGAGCAGCAGAGAGGCTGTGAGGAACGGAGGGGCAGGAGGGAGGCCAGAGAGAGCAGCTGCTGGAGAGATTGATTTAAAGAGAGCAGAGTAACGACAGCCTGGCATCATCCAATCAGACCCTTGATTCACATGGCTGCCAGAGCAGGGCGAGAGTGTCTGCATAGTAAGTTCTCTGGGGGTGGAAGAGAAAAGAAATAGAAGAAGTATTAGATGCAGAGAGAGGAAACACGGCTGCAGTGTGGGGTTGTTCTGTCAGATGAGTCCGAGTCTGAGAATCAATCACATCTGAGAGAAGCAATAAGGATAAAGAGAGAAGTATTAAATACAACAAGGTTTTAAATGAGAGAGATTCACTCTAAATTCTAAAGTAGAAGAAGTTAAAAAAAAAAAGTCATGAAGGAATATTTAGTTTAATTTTTACTCCAAAAATATTTGAAAAAAAGTATAATCAGTGTGCTTCTTAGAAGGAACAAGTATGAACAAGTTAAAAGTATGAACCATATTCTGATCCAACATGTAAATCTGTTATGTTCCTCACTTGGTACAGCAAATAATTTACACCACAAGAAGCCTCCAATATTTTAACTGATTAGATTCATTTCTCTAGATTGCATGAGACCTTTTTGAGTTTAATCACTTAGATGAAAGATCAGTAAGCAACTCCATCTGAGCTCAATCAGACACTACAGGCACACAAATATGTTTCAGACTCTAAACTAAAATTTAGGTTTATTTTTCACTAAGTCGTTATCCCAAAAAAAGCTGATGCTCCTGCATTAATGAAGACAGATCTCATGAAAAATAAGTCAAATGAATATCTGATTCACCTTCATCTTGATCTAGATGCTCACACAGACTCTTACAGGCTGACGTTAAGCTGCCAAAATATATTTAAACTTATTGACTGCATGATAACTTCAGACATATAAAACAAAATACTCAGAGCTAACCCTAAAAGAACTGGCATGACTTCTATTCCTTACCAAAGTAAAAGTCCACAAAAAATCTACAGAATAAAACAAAATGGCGAATTAAATATCACAAATAACAATTTTGTATCTTTGTACTGTTTTTTTATAGCAGTATTTTAAAGTTACAGTTTATGGAAGGAAGACAAGAAGCGCTAACTTCTTTCAACCCTTTGATCCAATCAAGGTTACACATCCAGCGTCTTCCTTTCAAAACTACATGCTAACATAGTTTGATCCTGAGAGCTGATGCTGAAGAGCAGGTCGATGAGGAGCTACAGATGAGACCACAGAGGAAACAGCTGGGCTCTTGACTTCCAGACCCTCGCGGCAGTTCACGGGTGTTAAATGGAGTGTGATAATAAAGGCAACTAATCTGAGGAGCTGATGGGAGGTCGAGGGACCCTGATTGACTCACAGGTCAACGGGACAAGGAGGGGAGGGAGCATGTGTGATATGAGTATCCTGACACATAGAAAAGAACAGAATATATGTCTGTAAATGATATCACAGCAGGAGGTGAAAACAATCCGTAACAGAGTAAGAGCTGATCAGCAACTAACTCCTGCAGCAGCATATGACCAACTATGAAAGACAACAATCAACGTTTGTTTACAAAAAGGAAAGAAAAAAATACGACTCAGAAAAGTAGCTGAAGAGTATCTGTTTCTTCTTTTTATGATATGTGAGACGTTCCCCTTTAGGCAAAATCCATTCCAACAAAACTGACGTGGGAAACAGATAATAACGCTGTCTTCTCTCACACAATTCCTCAGAGCTTATTTAACCCCTTACTACCCATCATCCTCATCTCGTTTATTCTCTGCTCTTCTCTCTGCCTCGCTTGATGAAAAAACCTCCGTGTCTGCTGAGAAAGAGAAGAAAACACAGTACTGTGGTAAGTTTTTTTTTTTTTTTTAGACAATTATTGTTCATCTGAACAGTAACTGAAATCTTTATAAATTGAATCTGCTGCACCTCAGTTATTGGCCCCAGAAAGGAAATTCCCTGAGGTTACATGGACCCTGTGATGAACTGGTGACCTGACTGATTGACAATAACTGCATAGTATTAAACTGTGGGAACTGATGATGCGGGAGTTAATCAGCCATTGTTAAAATAAGGAAATCCTGCGATTTCCCAGCCGTCCACCTGCCAGTCCACCTGACACTTGTCCCGCTGGCTGTCTTTTGGTAACAAACACACAACACACAAACTAAGCAGGCCCTACCCATGCAACTGCATGCTTGCTTCTATACTAAACAGAGGACGGGAAACGAAAACAAATCATTTAATCTACATGTACACACAGATTTAACGAGATACCTGTTTGCGCATGTTGTTTATCAGACAACGCTTTATTATTACAGGCTTAAAGAGACAGAAGCACTTTAATAGAGCTTGTCTCTGGACCTCACACACAGAGCTAAAACCAACGGCCAACAGTAACAGAAGACGTCCATGTTTGGGCAAAGATTCACAAAAGCTTCAGCATCTTCTGTACAACTTCCTACAAAGGAGAAAATGAAGGATGTTGTTAGAACAAAGTGCAACATTATTTAGTGTGTGAAGTTAATTAAAATGTCTGTCCCATTGGAATGATATATCACTTTTAAATTTAAAAGGACGATCCTTATTTAACCACTCACTAGATCAGATCTCAATAAAAAGCTGCCTTACAACTAAACCTCTATTCTCTCACCTTATCGAAAATAAACACACACATACAAAAGACTTTAATCCTTTGTTTTAGGTTTGAAAAACACATCCTGCAATGATCCTAATATAGAACAATGACTCACTATCCATTTCCTTTATTTATACATTACATGAGTAAATTTTCTGCGACAGTCATCCACTGACTCTGGAAATCTGAGTCAGTTGTGTTTGCTTTTGTGAACCTGCAAAGGTTCCGCCTTTGCAGTTCACACAACTCACAATGTTACGTGATTCTGAAAATGAAACCAGCATCATTTTAAGCTGAATACTTCCACCAGTGCAAGACAAACTCAAAATTATTGTTGTTTTATGTCATCAGCGGTGACATCACCTCCCTGTCACGCCCCTTTTCTGCGTGTTGAAGAGGATATTTGGAAAAATCGACAAGTGAAAAAGAAACCTGTTTTTAAACAAAAGATAAAGATGGCGTCTACAGGATTCAGCTTTTTTTTACATTGAGAGCTCTGCTATGCCATTGTTTCTTTTACTTTTAGAAAGGAAAAGAGCTGCTAATAAAGTTGAAGAAATAAATATAAACATGCTTAGCAAACAGCTTATATATGTGAAATTGCATGAAATTGCAAATACCACATCTGTGTATGCAAATCAGATATATGTAACAGATAATCCTAATTCCTGCAAACTGTCAGTATATACAGACATAATCTATATGAACCCACATCTTAATCTGCAGTGATTCCTATCAAACCTGCATCGTTGGAAGGAGATGGCATTATCTCCTCTCCAGCACAATGACCAGGTCTAATGAGAGACACGGATCCTGTAAATCCATCGTGATGGAAGGATTAGTAATATAAACATGTGCCCCCAGAACAAGGTCTAACAGCTTTGCTGACAACCTTGATTATTTAATCTGTCTGTCCTGGTTTTTGATAAATGAAAGTAGAGCTACTGTACTGTGGATTCATAGAAATGATTTCATGGACCTGAAAAGTCGACAAAAAGATCATGTGTGTGCGCACAAGTGAGGCCACATAGATAAGATACCCGAGTGTGCATTACAATAAATTACAACCTTACTGTGGACAAATGGATTGCTGATACTGTTAGTCCACAATAGACAGAAACAAATTGTGCTTCCTTTCACAGAGTTTTTTTTACAGAAGATCTGACATGAGCATTGCAGGATGAAAATAAAGAAAGACAAGATGGAGGAAGAAAGATGGAGAATGCAAGAAATGTCAGAATGAAGCAGAGAAAAGAACAGAAACAATATAAAGAAGGAATATGAAAGGTGATCAAATAAATTGTGTAATTAAAAAAAAAAGAGCATGACTGCATGAAACTGATGGAAGGAGATGAAATAAAAAAAATTACAAGTGTAGTCAGACTTCCAGCAGGAAACAACAGCAGATATTGTACATACAGACAATCAGCTGTTCAGATAACACACATGAACACTGTGATTGAGTTAAAACTGCCGCGTCCAAGACAACAAAAACACACATGTAAGCGTACACTAAGCAAAGGGACTGACTGACCAATGTAAACAACCACAATACAGAGATGGAGCTCCTCTGTGTTCACTAACACACATTTGGACTTCAGAGTAAAAGCATGATCAGAAAACAGATTTCTCAGTATTAAGTTTAATATGAGCTTGGATAAAGTCAGCGTTTGCAGCTCTTGTGTTTTTCTCCCATAAACAAATCCAACACACTAAAAGTGAGTAAAAATCCAAAAATGCAATTTTAATATCATTGAATTTTTCTAAGATATGTTATTTAATATATCTCTGTACACTATGTATGTTGGCACATCAAACATGTTTCAGTGAGTTTGGAATACACTCATGTGGATTTCTTTTTAATACAGATGTGCAGACATTGTTTTACCACCGTCTTGTTTTAGTGAGTAGCACGAAATTCCCTGTGACCATCTATGGTGAAAAAAGCCCCGTAAAAAAAGAAAGAAAAACACTACATCACTGGATAGTTTTGCAGTCCAGTCATCTGGTGTCCATATCGTGTGGCGTTACACTGAAACTGAAAGGCAAGATGTGAGCTGAGGTCACAGATATATTAGATGACATCAGGCTCGTTGGAGATCTGCCACATGCGACTTTACGCAAAACACCAGGAATGCAGCATTTTACATCCCGATCTTTTGTCTTGTGTCTTGTCTTTCACTGGGCTTGTCTTCTATCTTTTTCCTGTTTCATTCGTCTTCTTGTGTTTACCTTTTAAATCTTTCTCAGATGAACCCTTAAGAAAAAGCAGCGAGTGATGTGATGGTGCCCTGAAGGGATTCTTCATAGTTCTGTATCATCTTCCAACTTACATCTCAATTTCCTCAAGCAACAGATGGGAAAATAGAAACTGTCTTTTGTTTGGACTCTGAGACTACTGCAAAAACTGCCTGCAGAATGGATATAACAGAGCAACAAGACCAAACTTGTTACAATTACATTTCTGCTGGATTAAAAGAATGATTTCAAAACCAACTCCTGATCCTGATGATTCAGTTCCATCATTTTTCAGTCACTTTAATCTGGAAAAGTTTTTGACCTTCTATCCATTTTATCCATACAGACTCCAAACACATCAGAGAACTGATGTGATAAAGCCAGGGTGTCTGAAAGACGTGTGCAATCACTGACCTTTGGCTAATTTGTTGCTCCACAAAGCTGCTACAGCTCATCAGCGGTTATGATGGCCTTTATCTTCCCATCACTGATAGGACAGATGATTGCAGCTCCCATATAATTGTGTAGGAGAAGAGGAAGCTTTTAAAAGCTAGCAGCCTCTGACTGAGGTTAAATGATCCCACAGCTCTAAATGTCATACATGACCTTAGCATGTGGATGGAGGCAACCAGCTGCACCATCTGAGCCCAAACTGTTTGGCAAGAGGTTAAAATGAATTACTGCTGCGACAGTCAGGGGCAATAAACTCACAAACAAGAAAAGCAGATGCTATCTGAAACTGAAAAGATAAAACTAAAACATTAAACATCTTCAGTGCTGGAATGGAAGAATTGAAATCATTTAGACACAAGTTCACTAGCGTCTGTCCTTTTTAATATCCTCCATCTAGCATCCAGCCGGAAATACCAGCATCACGGAGCTCTGATCCCTCAGGTGTGGATGGACACTTCCTTCTGCTCCCCGCCTGATAACAGTGTTTACACAGAGCAAACTCTAATACTCGACTACACTACCAGCCACCCAAACAAGGCAAAAAAAAAAAAAAATCAAAAGAATTTAGCCACAGCTCAGACTTGGTTCATATAACCAGACAGAGACAGCAGCTGTTAGTCAGACAGCAGGAAGTTTTATAAAGTACATGTCTTTTAGACGACCAGTATTTGAAGGAGGGATTTCATTAGCAAATAAAACTAGTGTGTCATGTTCAAGCTACAGGACTCTTTCTTAAGTTGCTGTATGACTTTAATGCACACAGAGCTCTGAGCTGAACAGAATCATGTTTCCTGCATCAAATGAAAGTGGGAAAGTTGGGCAATTTGCAGTAAAAACATGTTTTATTAGTAGTATACCAGTGGGTTTTATATAACTAATAACATTTTTTTGTGTTTTGCTAGTTGAAATGTTCAAAGGCAATAAAAACAAACACAAAAGGACAAAAAAGAATGAAATAAAATTCCACTCTGCTGGAACTGTGAACGCTGTAGAGCTACAAACCACAAGATGACAAAAAAGTGAGCTGTAAAAAAGGCCTTAAGACGCATGATGCTACAGTATTATATGTATTTACGGAGTTTTTCTCCCTGTCAGTGTGCAACTTTTTATCATTAACCTCTTTCTTTTAAATTAACTTTGGTATCTTAAATGCCAAACATGAATTATTATGTCCTACTTAGGAATGAAGGATCTGAGAAAACTATGTGCAAGAAGTGATGAACAAAATGAGAAAATGCAAACATTTTAATACCTTAAACTTTGCTGGATTATTCATTAATAAAGGACAAAATAACACAAGATGTTTCAGCACTGACTCATCGGCTAATCAGCCTCGCTCCATATCAGGGACTATATGGACAGAGGTAGAGCGATTCTTGGAGCTTGTCGTTAACCTCACCGCTCCCATCCACAGGCAAGCTGCCCAGTTCCTGGAGAGAGACAGTCATGGGGGGGTGGGGACTGTGTTACTGATTTTTGCTGACCCGTGACAGCGCCTTGCTTACAAACACAACACACATTCCAACTGCAATCACAGGACACACATCACCCTCATTCACTCAAGCAGGCACATACAAGTGGCTGTGTGCGCATGATAAATTCCCAGATAGCTCGAAGCAGAAAGGTGAGAACAGGGAGTGGACGATCTTTAAGCCCTCTGCAGATTAGGGATGCTTGGCTGCTCTGCCACTAGGCTCAACACAGGGATAAAGCCACTTCTAAAGGCCTTATCTGAAGACAGGAAGCACACAAATTGCTCCAACGTCCACTTTTAACAAGAGTGAAAGTGGAGAGGCTCATTGGTCTCCTGCGACCTGAGGGCTCATTACTTTTGGTGGCGAACAATAGCTGCAGAACAGAAAAACAATGTGCAGCACTTGACTTTTGCCTTAAAACACGAGTTACTTTAATCATACTGTGAAGGACACCAAATAATCTGTATTTCCTTCTTGATGCTGTGCTCATATCAGACAGTGTACATCAAACAGGACTTCATGTGTCTGTTATTAATTGCACTAGTTTAATCATGACGGGCTAATGCAGACACTTCACTCAGTGCAATGTTTAACTGCTGAACAACATTTAAAATTTTTGCAATGCCTGAATGAAAATAAGCACAAGGATCCTCTAAACTGGTTAAGTTAATTTGACATCAAATGTGTTCACATTTTTCTACATTACAATAGAACACACAGCTTTACAGAGTCAATATTTTCCTCATGAGATCATAAACTATATTTAACTGTCCTAATGTTAAGTTAAAGTTTAGTTTTTATAGATTTGACTGAAGTGCTTCACAAGATCAACAAATAAATGGCTGGCAAAATATTGAGGGGACTTGATTGTCCAAATAAAACGATTTCCGATTTATTTTTGTTTAAGTTAAGAATGTTTGTTCTCATCAGAGTTTAAACATCCTTAAGAAAGTTAAGCGAGGCTTGGAGAGCAGCACAGCTGTTAGCTGGAACAGATAAATAAATCTGAGTATCATCTGCAAAACATTGAAATGGCATGTTGTGTTTTCTAAAGATGAACCCAAGGGGAGGCAAATAATATGAATAGAGAATGGAGCCAACAATGAATCCTTATAGACTCTTATGAACTCTACAATTAAGAGAAGAAGAAAGGGGAGAAGAAAACATTCCTACATGATCAGAAAAACTCTGAGAAAGTATGGAGGGGGTTTATATTTAGTAAAAAAATATGAGTCCAGCACCAGAGTCCATGCTGTCAGAAAAATATTTGTCTTGTTTCGTCATTTTTAACATGAATGAACCTTAACACTGACTGTCAATATCTGTTAATATATCCAAACACACTTCTATTTGATTTAACTTCTTTTAATTGAAGGAAAATTCGGTTAATTCAGCATATTTAATCAGTGTTTGCATGGAGTGTTTGACATCGGATGGACGAAAAACTATTTGTCTTCCGAACTTAGACAAATATTTTAAAAGAAAAATTGCCAAAAAATAACCTTCTCTTGTTATTTAAGTGATCTGTTGCAATTACATGTATCAAAAGCTATTGAAAATAAATAAAATTGGTGCCCAAAACTATCTTTAGTTTCAAACTTTATTGAGTTTTCTTAAGATTCTAGCAAAATGACATGAAATAAAACATTCTGGTTTTACTGCTGTAGATAATTCCCACCTACCTGAAGAGACGTACAGGTATAGATATCTGTTTATGTGTTTTTGTTTGACTTTCTTAGGTTTGCAAACACCAACAAGCACAAACTCAAGATTTTAAACCACCATTGAGTGAAAATAAATTAAAGTTTCAACTCAAGAAATCTGAAAAAACTTTCACCTTTTACATCTTAATAGAAGTTTTTCATATTATTAGAAACCTAATACACAACAACATATATTTTTTCTTAACATTCATCTACACGTTTGCTTCTTCTCACTCAGTTTTTCATCCACTTCCTCGTTTATTCTTTCAAGATCCTCAAACTCCTCGATCAATATCCTTCCCAGTAAAACCTCAAGGATTACTGTGAGCGGTCAAACCCCTGAGTGAGCCTCACCATGAGGAATCTGACAGGCAGACACACACAAATACAGACCAAGAGTAAAAATATAGTAAATTCCAGCCTGAGGTGAGTTGAGGATAGCCCCATGCTGGCAGTGCAAGTGGTATGTAAACTGTCTTTCTGACATATGTGACATGTGAAAGCTTTACAGTTTAGATTTGAACAAAAGACTGAGGACAAAAAGAAGTCTTGCTTGCAGGGAGACACACCCACATATATGAGATAGACAATGTAAAGAAATCTTATACACAAAAGTACAATACCGGCCAACTCTGGGGTTTGTTTACTTAAAGTTTGTTACAATAGTTTCTAGAGGTATTTTCCCAGATTTTACTGAGGAAAATCAACCTGAATAATTTGCTTGTTCTAAAATGCCTCACAGACCTCGAATGCATGTTTTTTTTCCAGACTCACATTCCACACACACCCACAGGCGTAAGAGAAACAGCCCCCTGACCAGGCAGGGGCAGGGCTGTTCACCCAGGACAAGGAGAGGAGCTGTAAGGACTGAGCACAGGGCTTTTGTTCTGACCCAAATGATTCAACCAGCCTAACACTTTGTCCAAATTTGTCCAAACGCAAAGACCAGCAAATTTAATTAACCCATTATTTATTCTTCATAGAACATTAACAAAATATCAGATGTTGAAACAAAGATATTTTACCCAGACATCGGAGATGCTTTTGAACTGTCCACTGATAATGACTGAAGGGTCTTTCTCCTCTTTAGTCTGCATGGGTTAAAAATAACTAATTCAAATTTGAACCAAATCTTTTCTATCTAGAAAAGTTTTCCATTTTATTTCGGACCATCTTAAATAAGCTTTGGCTCAGAACAGATGGATGGTGTTTACACGTGTCTTCTTCTTTACATGTTATGTTTAACTGATTGTCGATCGTACGGTTAACTGTGCTGGCAGACAGTGATTTTTAATGTAATTCTGCCTCAGGGCCACAAATCACAAGCATCCAGTTCTGATCTTTGGGGGCGGCTGTGGCTCAGTGGTTAGAGCGGTTGTCCTCCAACTTCAAGGTTGGTGGATCGATCCCGGCTTCCACCGCCACATGTCGAAGTGTCCTTGGGCAAGACACTGAACCCCATGTTGCCCCCCGATCGGGTTGTGTGAGTGTTAGCCCCCGGCTTACGTATCGGGTTGCGTGAATGGGTGAATACAAAACCTTGTAGTGTGAAAGCGCTTTGAGTGGTCTGAATGACTAGAAAAGCGCTATACAAATACAAGACATTTACCATTTACCATCTTTGACACTGTCACTTGCACAGAATATCCTCCCAATTCTCCTACTCTTTCGATGATATTATTCACTGTAGAAGGTGGAGTCAACCTCTGTCCATCTTTGCATCTGAGAGACTCTGCCTCTCTGAAATGTTCCCTTTATACTCAGTCTTCTTACTCTAATCATGTGTCAGATGTTCCTCCAGCTGTTTTTTTAATTCTGTCAATTACTTTGAGCCTTTTTTGTTGTCTCTGTTTTGTAAATGCTCATATTCTGTTTTTATTTATATTTTACTAAGTGTCCCAACTTTTGGGAAATTGGGGTTGAGAGTTTGTCTTTAGATTTATTAGCTGGACATTTGTACATTTTACCTGTTAGTGTTTACTATCAAAATGCTTTAGAGTAGTTGAAGGTTATTGTGCACACGCCGGCACAAAACTACTTAAATCTAAATGTTTTGGATTAGTGGTCATTCTTAAGGATCTACTAAAAAAGCTTCTCGTGTTCACTGCAGGAATTTATAATCCTCTGAAAGATATTGTATTAAAATAAACATCCCGGGAAAAGTAATTATTAAATACCAGCCTATTGCAACAGACAAAATATCCCTTGTTTATAGAGCCCGGATTGTTAAGGGTGGGGTAAAACTTCAAAAACAAGTGCAGCTGATTCCAAGACAAAAACAAACTTTTGTGCTGGCTAAGCTTTGCAATCGCATTTTTTCACTAAGAACAGCAGCCAGCGTTTAGTGGGCCCTCCACCAGCATTTGCAGGGGGAAAAGGAAAGAAAGAAAAAATGAGGAACAAGAATGAATGGTCAGTTCCAGAGAGACACAGACAGGGCGGTCAGTATGAGGTCTGTTTTTGCATTTATTACATACACACACGATCATAACCAAAAATGAGCAGAGCTCTCAGACAACTATATCCTGAGACAGAAGCTGTAATCTTCAGCTAGAGGCCAGTTCATTTAGCTCCAAAGGCAGCATGAAGGCTTGTTGCATTCAGCTGAATCTTAGCTAATATTTGTCTTCTGTGGCCCACGGCGGGGTTAAAGAACTCATCCTTCAGTAACAGAGGGTCAGGGGTCAAGGCTTGTTAGGAACCCCGTTGAGCCCTTCACTCTTCAAGGATATACATCAAATAAATACAGATGGTGCAATTAGTCATTCGCATGTTAATTCAAATAAAAAATTTCAAATATGTTCAGAAAAAGGATATTGTGCCGCAGTGCAGCAGAATGTTTTAAAGCAAGAATATAAAACATTTTTCCAAGGTCAACAGGGAGGGTGTGCAAAAATGTGTCTTGTGCAACTAAAGGAAAAACATGTACTTTTGAATATTTATAGAAAACTGTAGATTTAAAACTACAACATGGTCCATATGAACACACTTCGTGTATCACTGTAACCACCACAACAAAATCCAGAAACTACATTGTTTCAACGTGAGTCTTTTTGGAATTATTTTTTTAGGATGAGATTAAAAACAAGAGATATGAAATATTAGGAACCACTGATTTCTTCAAGGTCTGACAAACTCCAGCTGTGTCTGCATAAGGAAAATCTATATCCAGTCCTCATTATTCCTCCCACGCTTCTTACTCCCCTTTTTCCTCCCCATCAGCTGACCCTTTGAACACAGACATGTAAATAAAATTCCCTTTCAAGCTTTGCCTTGGAAGGACTAGATCTAACCTCCCAGAACTAGACCAAACTGCAACTTTGATGTTAAATAACTTTGTTTAAAGAAACAGTTTCCGCACAGAGACGTCAAAGTTACATTTTCATTACAATGATAACTACACAGGGTTTATGCAAATAAAAGTCAAGAAGAAGCAGAAAAGCTAGTAAATTCAGAATATCTGATCTTTTTGTGAAAACAGCATTCATGCATTACCAGTACAACGAATTGATGTTCTTGTGGCTACACAGAAACACAGCATGACCATGACAACATCTAAATGAAATTTTGTTAATCAAATTAGACAACAAGACGGAGAAGTAACTGTGTTACCCAACTGATTTTCAGGTAATAAAACTCTCCCACACACACGTACATGCAATTTCAAAATAAAGCTTCAGAGGTGGGTTTAAAGACAAGCTTTGAGTTCAATTCTGTCATCACACAGATCACAGAGAGGTGATGTCACCATTTCTGAGTGACTTGCAGGGCGGAGTCAGCAGCAGGTGTGATAATGTGTGCGGGTCACTTCAGCTGATGGTCATTTTACACAAGGGATCTATAAATGTCTTTGATTACTGCGTAAAATGCCTGTTTCACTCTGTGCAGCATCTGTCTGATGGAAATGGTATTTGTGAGGGTTCACAGAGACTTATTTTCATCTGGCTGGAATTTAAAACAGGTTCAAAAAAGCAAGAGAATTGGAGTTTAAACCCCAACTAGAACTTTTTTTAATTTACCGTAGTTTCTGTGAGTCAGTAAGTGCAAAAAAGACGAACAGAGTCCTTTGAAATTAAGTTATGACTGATTCAACCAAAAAAGAAACATTCTGAGCACAACAAGATTGTAAAAAAGTGTAGATAAATTGTTAACAATTATACATTATGACTAAATTGCTATATTAACACAACATTTAATAGAACATTGTGCAAATGTTGCAAATTATTCACAGTTTTGACATGAATGTCATGAATAGAAATTACAAACCAAACTACAAATGTCAAACATTTCAAAAAAATTGAGACTGCAGTAAAAAAAAAAACTACAAATAACGTTCTCAATGCAAAATTCATCCTTGAATCCCAATAATTAGAGTCAAGCACACACTGACAATTTACCCTGATCAGTCAGAACATTTAAATCCCTGGCAGACGGCATGAAGCCTTTCACTGATTTGAGCAAACCAAAGTGACAAGTCTGTCTGTAACGAGTCCGATAGGGTCTGATACTTTCAACGTTTACTGAGTTCCTTGAGGTGGAAAATGTAAAAATGACTTAAAGATTCAGCAGCTGAACTTCAGCTGTCACCATGAGGCCAGTCACAGTCACAGTATGTGACAACAGATGTAAACATCACCCGAAGACTGCCAAGAGTGTCAAGAGTGACGTGTAAGGATGCAAAGTCATGACGCAGGTATATACTTACTTACATGTGTGTCATTGTTCATCTAAAAGTTCCTGGAATTCCATAAGAACTGAAAAAAAAGTTATTTAAAATATCTGAGTCGACTGTTTGAAAACTGTTACTACATCTGTGCGGAAGATGACTCAAATTTCTCTCGTTAGTTCTGACCATTTCTTCAAAAGCGGTTCAGTAGAGCAGCCCTCAGCACACGTCTCTGCTCCAAGCTTCCTATCAGAGAAACATCTCTGTCAGTGCCAGACAAGACTTTGATCTGGCACAAAGTAAAAGACCATATTTATACATCGGAAGTCTGGAAGGAGCTTCAGTATAAGTAAATCTTTACAGTGAGGTAATCTTACAGAGAATAGCAGGAAAAAAAGGCTTTTATTTTGGAGGAACCTGAAAGAAATGAAAAACAGATCATTTGTATTCAAGTGGGTAAAAATAAAATCTTTAAGACTATTTTGAAAAAATATATCTTTTAAGGTTGTTTTATTTCCAAACTTAAGCAGCTAAATGTTTACATTAAAATGTTATATTGTTGTAATAAAAAGAGGTTGAAGCAATAGCAGCAGTTATTTCCTGGTTGGAAGTTGATCGCCTTCAGCAACAGATTTACATGTAATTTTTATGTTTTTATAGTAATTACTTCTAGTTTTTCCTCCAGTATACCTTTCAGATTTTAAAGAACTTATTATTTCTGGTTGGAAATTTCTTAATAGCCCATCCAGGGAGCTGAATATGTAAGAACATATCTCTAAAATTAATCTTGGATGTTTATTGAGCTGATTTATTTCTGTTTCACAACAGAGAGCAATAATTACTGAATGCAAGTGGATTTTCAGCTATGCCTTCAGAGTTTTAAATGCAGGCCTGACTCGACCTCGCCTTTCATTCCCCCCCTGTCTTTCCTGCTGCAAGCTGAATAGCACACAGGGGGAAAAGTCCCTGGAGAGGACCAGCAGCACAGATTACCTAAAACTGTCTGTCTGCATGGAGAACACAGGCTGAAAAAGCATTTTCTGTTGTGTCAGCTGAGTCTGCCAGGTTAAGTTTTAATATCTAAAGGGGGAAAACATCTTTAGGCATGTGGTAATAAAAAGAAGAAACAAAATTACTCAGTTCGTCCCCTCCCATTCTCTACAAAGACATGAAGTAAAGATGAGGGGGCAAAACTGGCCTTGTTCTTTAAGAAGAGCCTGGAAAACCCGCGATGCAATCCACTTCATTGCTGCATGGAGTTGCGCCCTCCAGCAGCGGTTGGGATTTGGAAAGTCCTCTACTCCGGTTTTAAGTTCATAGGTCACAGAACATTCCAGACATGTGCTGTCTGTTTTTCTTCTAGCAGTAAGGTTCACGATGCAGCCTGCTGCAGCAACAAAGAACTTCATCTGTCTGGCTTGTACATCACACCTGCATGGCCACAGACACTGATCGATCAAATGAAAAGTTAAAGAAATAAAGGGATGTAGTTGGTATGAAGAAGTCCAAAAATTGTGTGTGTGTGTGTGTGTGTGTGGGGGGGTTTGTATTTCTGACCTCCTGAGGACCAGTTTCCTGACTTTTACTATCTTTCTGGGGTCCGAGGGTTCTTGTGGGGACCGAAGCCTGGTCCCCATGAGGGGGACTCCCCTTTTTAGGGTTAGGGGTTAGGTTTATAGGTATGGTGTGAATAAAGTTTTAGTTAGTCTTAGGGTTAGTTATAGATCAGTAATGGTTAAGGTTAGGAAAAGGGTTTGGGTTAGGTATAAATCTAGTTACTAAAATCAATGGAAGTCAATGGACGGTCCCCATAAGGATAGCAAAACACACTTGTGTGTGTGTGTGTGTGTGTGTGTGTGTGTGTGTGTTGGGGGTGGGGGGTTTGGGGGGTTGTTATTGTTACACTACATTCGGTGTAATGTAATGGGATTTGTCTCTTGGCAACAAGAAGATATAAAAGCAAACTATGACGTTTTCTGGTACTTTGTATCTGTTGTAAGTAAAGCTACATTTTCAAGTGGATTTCTTCAGATTTTCACCAAAGGCTGCTTTTTGTCTGATAAATGAGCTGGACTCTACACACGGCTGTCATGTTCTGCAAAACAAAAGGTCACAGGAAGTCAGCAGGTGTCAATAACGGTGTGACCTGGATGTGATAAATCCAACTTTTCTGGAATTAAAGAGCTTCCACATTTTGATTTATGTAGAATCCTAAACAGAACCTGTAGCTACAGACTCACAGCATCAACACACACAGAGTTTTAGAAATGAGAAGCTAATGAGAAGCAGCGATCAGAAGTATAGAGCAGTTTTATTTAATGGTTATGTAATTCCACTGATGTTACACAGTAAAATGTGAATCACATGTGTGACTTTGTGTATTAGGAATGCATTAAGCTGGAAGTCAAATAAGATAAAGCTAGAAGATCTGAGATCAAAGGAAACAGAAAATAAATCATAGGAAAGATGTAGAGAGAAAAATTCACTTTTTAAACTTGAACTCTTTTAACTTGAAATTCTATGCAGCATGAAGCTTCTCTGCAGCACTCAGCGCTCTCAGCCTTGTACCTTTGCAAGCAATTTGCTTTACAACTCCAGAGTGCTGCACTGTACATGTTGAGAATACTTCATCTATATTAGAAACATTTAGTATATTTCTGAGGTTTAAATCATGGTATTTAGCCAAGGAAAAAAAAAATCTACTTGAAGAGGAGGCTGAATGTCACTTTGGTGAGGATGGCAGATCAAAGAATCTGTTTTTAGCAGGTGAGGGGTATTCAGAGAGATACAAGAGGTGAAGGTGCAATAAACGATTTACTTTGTAACTCCCATTACAGAACAAACGCCTTCTAGTAAGAAAAATCAGATGGATAGAGCATGAAAACAGTGTGTCCTTGAAGTGGACCGTGTAGCTTGTTTGGTCAGCAAATGATCCTGGCAGCAGTGGCCACTGCTCTCCACACCATGCCATCAACACCACAGCAGAGACACACAAAGGCACCATCATCAGAACATCAATTCATTAAAAATGAAAAAAAAATATCCTTCATCTGACTGGTGAGCACTATTTTAAACTATTTCATTTTTTTCATTAACTTTTTCCAGCCAACTGCAGAAATCAGTGGCATCGCAGCAGCAGGGTGGACAGGGTGGACAGGGTGGACAGGATGGACAGGATGGTGGCCTGGCTGGAAGCTGGCACCATGAATTCAGTGTTTTCTGAGCTGAGAGCCAAATAACTGCAGGACTTAAGGGAGAAATGTCCCTTCCTCTACATCCCTATTTGATAAGAGTTAAAGGATCTGTTTAAAACACCAAAGACAGACATTTATCTGCTTCTGTTGTTTTACGCTAGTCAGAAAAGAAATTGGGCTAAATCATGTTTCATTAAATAAAATGTCTTCAAATCAGAGAAAAACCAAGACAGTATGTCAACAATGATGAAACCTTTATTACAACAGTCACATGACCATTTAGGTTGTTTAATCATTTGGATCTCTTCATGTTGTTTTTTTGTAACAACCACTGATCATAATCACGTCACAGATAATAGAAACCAGTAAAAACTTCACGGGTACTTTAAAGGTACTTTTTCTAGGGACATTTTTAGTTTACAGAGTTTTTTCCCACTTAAAACAACAAATTGGGTTGAGATGAAACAAAGCTATGTGGTATGCAACCAACAAATGGGAAGGACTGAGTAAATGGAGTGGTAAACAAACATGCACAATTACATGTGCACGGGCTTGAATTAGCAGCACAAGAATCTGAAGCCTGACTCTGATCTGAGGCTTTATTCTTGAAATATTTATGACCCTCCTCATTCTAACTAACCTATGGCAGCATAGCGGTTTCTCCTTCTCTGAACTGGACTTTCCAACAAATACAGAAGCCAGCTCACACACTCTGAAGCTCAGATTTCTTCATTTGTTAAATCCTATTACAGAGCAAAACAGCTGCAATGTTTAAAGTCCCTTCATCACTGTAAATCCTGGATTCAAAAAGCTCTTGGTGTAGAACAGTTTTATTTTAATCAAATGTTTGGTCTTAAGTAACAATAGGACTTACTGCGAAGATTTAGTGGAGTAAATTTCCACATGAAGTGGCCACAGACTGAGTTCAGATCTCTAAACAGCGGTCTACAGAACAACAACAAGTGGTCTCGACTAAAGAAACACTGAAGACCAACTCAGTGGAATTTTCTGTAAAGTCATACTTTCCTAAAACAAAGTTACAAACCAATGATCAGCAAAATTATTCAACTAACCACATGCATTTTTTCCAGACTATGATCTTACCTCTTGTTTATAAATGAATGGATGGATGAAATTCATATATGTAACAAGAACATGTTTCTTTGTTTGGGTTTTTAGCAAAATATCTCACAAACCACCAGATGGATTTGAATGAAACTCCCAGGATGTAACCCATGGCTGCCATTAGCCTCCACAACAAGAACAGACCTTGATTGTTATTATTATATTATTATTGTCTTCATTATTGTTTTTATTGTTGGACAAAAAAAAAAAAACTACTACAACGTTGAATTTCCCTTCTGGGATAAATAAAGTATTTTTCATTTCACATACAACTGATCACAAAAGCTCAGTAAGTTAACGTTATTACGCTAAAATTTGGTGTCATAGTAGCTGAGAGTTGTTCACAACACACACTCCAAGTGCTAACAGATCACATGAGATCTTGTGATATTGTGCGAGATCGCATCTCGTGTTATTAATTTGGATTAAACGCATCTCTCTCTGTCGATGTCACGTAAAAAAATCTGCAAATACAGTAACTCTTTGAAGCCTATTTGAACTTTCAGTTTATATAAAAAGTATGTGTTGCGTGAGGAAGGAGATATACATCATTATGCAATCACGCTCCTGTCAGAGTCAGAGGCTGACAAATGGGCGTTAGTTTAATCCTCAGCGTCTTATTACCCCCTCACAGAACTCTGCTCCACTGACGCTTCACCTAATCATATCTACGGTGAATAAAGTTTATCTAAATGATTAGATAAATGGAGAAACCTTAATGATCAACAGAGAGAAATTGGGTCAGTACAGCAGCAGATTCTAGTATGCAGATAAGAACAAGAACCTGTTTCTCCTGCGTTTCTTATAAAACAATCGAACAAATGATCAGGAAGATTTTCATACGCATTTGGGAATCACTTTTAAACACAATAAACCTGCCTGACACACATCCTCGGTGTGTCCAGTCAACCGTAAACCAACAGGACGGCTTTAGAATTTACCAGAAGCAATGTTCCCTTGTAAATGTTTGCTGAATGAGCAACCAGAGGTTTGGCAGTTTCCCCTGTAAACTTCAGCAGGACTGGACTAAAAATGACTTCGTAATCAGAGGGTTTAAAGAGCAAACAGAGGAGGAGGGTAGAAAACCAGGGAATTATAGAGTAAGCCTATGAATTACTCAGCAGACACGTCTCGCTCCCTTCTTCTTCCCTGCAGGAGATAATGGGGATCATCCATCTTCTTGGCCTCCTTTACGCCCCATATTTTGGCCAGTCATCTGCATTTAGGTCAGCTGAGAAATAACACAGGTTCTGTCTCATAACTACAAAGCTGGGAATTTGTTTGGAGGAGAATCGAGTCTCCCAGAGGAGAGAGGAAATTGTGTCTCACACAATTGCAGAATTATCTGGATAATAATTATGAGACACAGAAGCCACAAAGGACACATTCTCCCAAACATTTACTTAGAGTAATGACATGTTTTGTTTCTTTAAAAACAAAATCAAACATTTTGGGGAACTCTCAGTCCATTTTTTTTACAAGACAGAAGAGGACAATGACGTGCTTTCATGTCCTGATGGTAAATATGTTGATGACACCTGCAGCTGATTTGCTTAGGTTACTATAAAAACTGACAGAAGGGGAAACAACTTACCTTTTGTTCAACAGAAACAAAATCTGACTGGCAGCACTGATGAAACTCCTCATGTATGAGAAAATCAATCAGTGATTGTTTATCATGTATGAATTAATCATTTTTCCTGAGGATGATGATGATGAAGATATTATGGAGCTATGTATGATTCACTCTGAGAATAAAAATCATGTTCTTTGGAGAATTTTGTAATTCTACATTGAAGAATCCCCTAGTTTGAAATAACAAAACAACCCAGAGCCAGACTGCAGTTTGGTTATTAAAATAATAGATCTGAAATCATCCAGAGCATCTTAAAAATAAAATCCTGAGCAGCTGTAATTCATTTCCAGATGAAATCAAATGAACTTAGCAGCATGGTGGACTTCTTAAAACCCCTCGAAATAAGATCAAGCTGAAAAATAAATAAGAAAAGATGGGAATTTTGAAAATTAAAGAGTCCTAAGAGGACAAACTCGTCACGATTACCAGAATAAGAGCGTGCAGATTGTTTATTTCACACATCAGAAGGCCTCGGCTGCTGACACTGCGATATTGTCTTGCTGAGCTGCTGGTTAGTCTCTAACTGATACAACAAGATTTAGAGAAACTGCTTTAAAAACATACGACACCGTTCGTTTTTATGAACAATGTATCCCCACACTCACACTGCGTCTGACACGACCGTGCACAGAAGCGCTCCCTTGTGTAACGTGGAGATATGTGATTTTAATCCTATTGCAGAATCCTCATGTTTTCATCTGCTTCTAATAAAACAAGTCACCTACAGTCATTCTGTACTGAGACCAGATGCAGAGAGGAAGACTACTTAAGAGCATCATATGGAGGTGAAAAGTTCACAGCGCCAGACAAGAATAGACAGCAGGGAGGGAAAAAAAAGAAAGAAGTTTATTTCTCTCTAGCCTGAAGAACACGACATGCATTTCTTTGATCAGGAAAGAAATGAAGGAAATACAGAGACAGACAGAGACACGACTCAGTATGTCAGTGGAAAAAAGCAGGAGATAGTTGCTATCAGAGCTTCAACATGACAGGATGTGACATGTGGAGAGCAGGAAGAGGAAACTGGACAGATATAGATTAGTTTGGTAGCTGCTCTTGAAAACATGTCTATTCCATTAGAGGCCTTGGTGGCAGCTAATGTGTTTATCAGAGCGTGCACACTGAGTCTACCCTAACCTTGGAGCAGATCAACCACAGGAAGACCAGATCCAAAACTTGGCTTTGGGTTTTTTTCTCTTCACATTTCAGAACTGAGCTTACAAGCTCGTGAGTTTAACATCCTCTCGTGAGCTCATAAAAAAAAAAAACGACTAAAAAGGTTTCACCCTTGGGTCAAAAACCAAATCTAATCAGAACCGATGTAGGTCATTAATTAGTGGCAGCTCAGCTAATTTCACCATGTGAGATCCTCTCGGATAATAGAACAGAGTTCAACAAGGAGTGAATTAACAAAAAAAATAAAACAACAATAGAAGCTCTTTGTGCGTAAAAACAAGCCCTTCTTTCATTTTGTAACCGAGCAGCAGACTGTTGCATGTGAGGATTTTTACTCAACAGCAGGATAAACTCAACAACAAATCCCAATGTGAAGAGATGTCTTTCTCATTTCTGGGCTAATAAAGCAGCAGAGTGGCTCAATACTGATGGATTCAAAATACTAATAATAATAAAATGAGGCAAAAGATCTTCAGTCTTGATCTTTTTTAACTTACCCTTGTTGTATCTGCTCACAAAGTGGCAAAGAAACAACTAAACATTTCATTAAATCAATAAAATACAACCGAAATCCTATTTATTGTCCCTTAAACATGATACCAACAACTTCTTGTTGAACATCAGTTAAATATGACTCAAGATTTAATCACGAGGGAAAGTGAGAATATGTGTAATTGTTGTCTATTAGTATTTACTGGAAGTTTGAAATAGAGCAGATAGATGTTTGTACTTGACTTATTGAGATGAAAGCTCAGGCCCTCTGGCTGTGTGAAGACTGGGTCACATAACATCATGGGTGTGTCAGAGCAGATGTTGGAATCAAGCCATCTGATCAAATATGTTTGGAGTCTGAGCGTGTCCCATTCAGTTCTTTAGGAGAGCATCTTGTTTTCTCTTCACAGAGACTCGCAAGTTTAAAGTCCCTGTCATGAAACTAAAGTTCAGTTCAGGGACTCTTTAAACAGCTGCAGAGAAGCTCTGGGGATGTTTTTTTTTTTTTTTAATCTGGACCTGAACATTTAGAAATAAAGGGCGGTGGTCCTGAAAACTGTGCGCACTGGTCTGATTCTGCTGTTTGAGTGTCAGATTGTCTTCAGCTTACCTTCAGACAGCTCCAGCTCCAGCTCCGCCAGCTTCTCCCGGACCTCCGCCGGAAGGGTCATCGCGACAGCCGGCGTGGGCTCCAACATCATTGAAAGCAAACCGCTGGAGGTTCTCTCAGCCATGGTGATCCAGAACCAAAAGCGACTGGGTCCACTGGGTAAAGAGGACAACGCGTCCAAAAACGAGTGAAAGCAGCAACAACCCCCTCCTCACACTGGGTTTCAGCTCAGAGCAGATAAGGGTGTTGGTGCTTCTCCTGCTTCGCTGCTGCTGCTTCGTCGCCCAGATGTGTGAGAAATCTCTCCAGCCGTCATGACACGGCTTGCCGCGAGGCTAGAAGACACACCTGGCTGCGTGTTTCCATGGAACAAGTTCACATCAGGCTCTGTCAGAGTCGATCTCCGTCTCTCGGCGGCTCCTTCTCTCCAACTGTGGAGGAAAACTCATTCAACTCCTCGCTCGCTTCCCACGGCGCAGTCGACGTTGCATCATAGCAACATCAGCCCTGGACCGTGCGCGCTCACGAGAGGAGCTCGTTGTGTTTGTGTGCGTGCTCGTCAGCTCCCTGCTGATACAACTTGCCTGCCTCCTGCTGTCTCCTCTGTGGCACAGAGCGGATTCAGGAACGGTGGATGAAACCTTGTTACTGACATGTAGAAACATCTGAAACCGAAAGTAAACGAATGAACTATTTTAGGCAACAGAAGGAGATGATGTCACAGGTAAAAGCACCTAAAGTCAAGGTGTGACCAAAGTCCAAACTGAAGACACTGTGACATCTCAAAAAGCATAACTCAGACACACAAATCTGTTTTTATCAATGTTTTACTTTTTCCCCTGAAGACTTGATTTTTTTTTTTCCCGAAATGTACAGATGTTGTTGGGTTTCCTGATTTTGTGCATCAAGATCATAATATAGCCCACATGTGTTTTTATGTAACCTCCTCTCTACTCTTTCTGAAGTGCTTTGGCTAAAAAACACAAACAGTGCCATTTGTACTAAAACTGCACGTTCCTCAGGTCATTTAAAATCACTACACTAAACTGTTATTTCTGTCAAAAACTTATTCTCATACTTACAACTTTCATGAATCAGAACAAACACTGGAATTTTATGATTCTGATTAAATCTAAAATATACATATACTGTATATTAACTTTGGTTTCAGTTTCTTTACTCACAGTCTGGGTTGATGTTTAAGATAAAGCTCCAAATCCTCTGAATGGGACTCAAAGTTGTTCAGTTTAACCTAAAGTTGGTCTTAGTTTTCTCATGTTGAAAACCCAAATTCTAACTTGATGACGTCATCAAGTATTTATTCATGTGTATTCATATTTATTAACCCCCCCAAAGCAACATTTATTGAAACCAGCCAGAGACATAGAAGAAAGAAACCCTGTAACATAAGGTAAAAATGTATGATTGAGTGATAGACAGATTTAAATATGACAAAGTGGTAAACAATAAAAATAATACATTTAATAAAAAACAGGTAACGTTAGCATTTATTTCTTTTTACAACCTTCTTCTAATAATAAAGACATTTAGCTTCTGTTTCAGAGTCTTTGATCAGACACCAGCTCAGCTGAAAAAGCTTCTCTGATGCATTAAGTAACCAAAGTGTTACAATAATAAAGATGTGAGTTTGGAAGTATTACAATCTGGAGTTTAGAGCATGATACATTAACAATCAGTGATAGGCTGAGTGTTAAAGGACAGCGTGAACCAGAGATTCAACATGAATATGTTAAAGTCTTTCCACTTGAAATTAGATGATTATTTTTATAACAGCAGAATTGAGATACTTTTACATTTAAAAGGAAGCACAAAGGCACCAACACCAGCAGTCATTTCAATAGGTTTGTGTCAAAGTTAAAGAAAAGTTTCTCAGTATTTTCATGTTTCTTTAAATATGGAGATTAAGCTTTTTTTTAACTAACTGCAATGTCTAGTGTTTTTAGAGTGGACTGGTATGCAGCAGGCAGAGATGGATTGGTGTTTAAAAGAGTTTTTTTTTTTTTTTTTTTT